>LPNX010886670.1:525768-573268 GCA_001517045.1 Pseudotsuga menziesii
GGTCAGCTAGTTGTGAGGCAGTATGGCTGCGGAAGCTACTGTCTGATTTATTTGATCTCCAGTTGGATGCTACTTGTATACATTGTGACAACCAGAGTTGCGTGAAGTTGTCAGAGAATCCAGTGTTCCATGACAAGTCGAAGCATATCGAGATCAAGTATCACTATATCAGGGATATGGTGCAGAGAGGAGCAGTGAAGCTCCGGTATGTTACAACGAAGGAATAGATAGCTGATGTATTGACGAAGCCATTGGCTAGACTGAAGTTTGAGTACTTCAGGGAGAAGCTTGGTGTTCTCCAGATCGAGGTTTCCTCCAATGGAAAGTGATGAGTCCCAAAGACATTCTGATGAGCAGGTCAGATGTAAGGGCTGAGCCATTCTGTCATGGTGAGAGGATTCAGTTCCTTCCATGTCAGATATGAGTGCTAAGGATCCCATAGCCATTCTGACGAGGAGGTCAGATATAAGGGCTGAGCCATTCTGTCATGGTGAGAGGATTTGGTTCCTTCCATGTTAGATATAAGTGTTGATTGCCAATCTGGGAATGGAGGTACCTGGTCAGTTACCAGGAACACTTAGTCAGGGACTGAGAGAGCCATTCTGATGAGTAGTTTAGATGTAAGGGCTGAACCATTCTGTCATGGCTAAAGGATTAGGTTCCTCCCATGTCAGATGTGAGTGTTGGCCATTCTGTCGAGTAGGACAGATGTAAGGGCAACTGCCACTCTCCGGGAGAGTGGAGGCACCTGGTCAGTTACCAGGTAGCTTAGTCTGGGACTAGGGGCCATTCTGACGAGGGTGTAGGATTCAGTTCCTACTAGGTCAGATGTGAGTGCATGCCCTTCTGACGAGTAGGTCAGATGTAAGTGCATAAATCTTTCATCATTGTGAGCAGGATGTGTTCTCGCCTGGATGAGAGTCTTTCATCATTGTGAGCAGGATGTGGTTCCGGCCTGGGTGGAAGAACAGAGTTCTTCCATCATTGTGAGCAGGATGTGGTTCTAGCCTGGGTGAAAAGAACAGAGTTCTTTCATCATTATGAGCAGATGTGGTTCCAACCTGGGTGGAAGTGCAGAACTCTTCCATCATTATGAGCAGCATGTGTTCCAGCCTGGATGGATGTGAGTACTGTGCCCTTTTGACGAGTAGGTTAGATGTAAGTGTAGAGCCATTTCACAGATGGTCGTAGATGTTCCTACCATGCTGGTGAATGTGAGTGCTGGGCCTTTCTGATGTGATTGTAGTTTACTACATGATCAGATGTGAGTGCTGGGCATGCCTTTCTGATGAGTAGGTCAGATGTAAGTGCTGGGCAAAGACCTACCTGATGGCTAGGCCTACTACTAGCATGAAAGAAGGCTGGCTCTGTAGAACTTCCTATGACGAGATAGTACACACATGATGATGACCAGGTAAGATCCAGATCGAGCTATGATCCAGATCCAGTTATGATGACTCCGAGAGATCCAAATAGAGTGATGATCTAGATCCAACAGTGAAGATCCAGATCGAGTGATGATCCAGATCTAGCAGTGATGATACAGATCGAGTGATGATCCAGATCCAGCAGTGATGGTCCAGATCGAGTGATGATCTAGATCCAGTCCAGTGAAGTTGATCCAGATCGAGAGATGATCCAGATTCAGTGATGATGTTCCATGATGATCTAGATTGAGTGATGATCTAGATCCAGATCCAGTGATGTTCCAGATTGAGTATGATCTAATGACGATGTTCCAGATCGAGTATGATCTAGTGACGATGTTCCAGATCGAGTATGATCCAGTGATGATGTTCCGGATCGAGTATGATCCAGTAACGATGTTCCATATCGAGTATGATCTAGTGACGATGATCTAGATCGAGTGATGATTCAGATCTAGATGAAAGATGACTAAAGATGAAGATGACTTGAAGATGAGAATGACGAGAAGTTGACGATGATACAGAGAAGAAGACTTGTGCTAATAAATTGTGTCGAGAGAATACCTTCCTAGTTAAGAGGGAGTGTTGATGTATTTGTAACTTCAGAATGTATTCATCTATATTTCTTATGTATTGTAACTCGATTTTTATTCTGGAATATATTTGATTCATGTCATTCCCCGATGTTCCGATTGAGAAGTTTCTATAGTGAGAAAGTCATGTCAAGTCATTGTGGGTAGCCCTTCTATTGGTCAAGGGTTAAAGTCCCCACAGTTGTGGGGCCCTTGGGTTATTAGACTATACTAGTGAAGTCGACCCTAGGCGAGTCATTGTAAGTCAGGGCAATAGTCCCCACCATTGTGTTACCCTCCTATTGGTCGGAGGAGGCAAAGTCCCCACAAGTGGTGGGGCATTAGGGTTATTAGACACTCCTAGAGATGTCGACTCTAGTAAGTAATTGTTAAGTGAGGCCGGCATGTTGGAGTGCACTTCAAGTGAACGAAAGAATATAAATAGAGAGTGAGAGCCTCTCTATTTATCACTTGCAACACTCACACTCACTCATTGAGGGCGCATGAGTGAGAGAGGAGAAGCTCTCTCAGTGTGAGAGAGAGAGACTGCTGTTGTCGGGAGATCATCTTACTGTTTTCTGGTTTTACCTTTTGGTGCTGATTCTATCTCTAAGGAAGTTGCAGGGTTTTCTCCTTTATGGTTTCCCTGAGGAAAACTCTTTGTGTCTCTTGTCTCTTGTGTTGTGCCTATATTTTATTGCTGTGCTTGTTATTCTCTCAGTTAAAAGATCCTAAGATCATAATGCTAGCTTGAATGATGAAAAACTAACACCAGGGATACAAAACTCTCTAAGAACTGTTGTAAGGTACCAAAATGCCACCATGGTTAAGCTTCTAGCGAAGAAGCAAAAGTAGAAGGCATGCCAAAAATAGGTGTCTTACTAGGATTTATTCCAAGTGCCTCGCGAGCTTCGAAAAAGGTCTCTCTCTCGGTTGTGATATCAAACTGTGCTTTCTTCTTTCCAGCCAGTCGCACTTGTGGTTACGGTGCATCTTCTCCAGTCGTCGTGCCTTCTCAAGTAACAATCCCAACATCAACATCCTCTGCCTGTGGTTCTGCTAGAATGGTCACAATCGTCGATCCTTGATTATGGTTCTGTGGTGGAGGCTGATTCAGAGGTGGATTCTTATTCACTAGTGGATTCGTAGGTTGATTGATATTTGCTGTTGGTTCTATATTTGATTCTGGGCCTGGAACTGATTTTGATTATGTAATAAACGAACATTTCCGACCTTCCATCTCGCAATTAACTGAGGATAATTTCAACAGTATGATCTTTCACTGCATAGTATACACATTGCAAATGGGGACAATCCCTCTGATAGTGGCCAAATGTCCCACAGTTATAACACTGTATTGATGCACGACCTTGTCCTCCTCCACAACCGAAACCTCCTCTTTCCCTGAATCCAAATCCCCCACGGTATCCTCCTTGTTACTGATATTGTGGTTGAGCTACCTGTTGCTGATACTGGGTTTGTGCCATTTGCTGTTGTGGGGGATTTGGATTTTACTGAATGTAGTGCGATTCTTGGACGTACTATGGTTGTGGTGGAGCCATTGGGGTTTGGGTGTACTACGGTCGCGGTGCAAATTGTGGTTGTGGTGCAACTTGTGTCTGGGGTTGCGACGAAATAAATTGCATCTGCGATGGCGGCATATACTGGACTTGAGGTGGTGGCTGTATCACCTACAGCTGTGGCTGCTGCAACAGGCAGGGATCTTCACTTTTCATGAAATACGCATCATATGTCCACTCTTGAAGCAGATCATAGGCTCGACAGTCCTTGTCCTTGTGCCCAACAGAGCGATAAAAAGCTGCAATATAAGCTTGCTGGCTTCGTAACCATTTTTCTGCATGTACGTACAATATTCATGTCAATACCCATATACTTGACATATGAGACACCATGACACACTACTGCAACTCAACGGGTTCGGCGCTCTCGATAGTAGATAATTCTGGAAAGAGGGACAACATGTATCTTTCGCGTGTCCATCCACATGAAACCGAGTGCGCAATAAGTCATCGTGTTCATCTTTCGCCTTCTTAATATCCTGCAGTTGAATTGTCAGGTTCACCAGCTGTGCCTGGATCTGGTTCTGGCTGACAACAGTTTCTCCAATAGGTGAAGCTTCCGGCTTCATCGCAATTTCCAGAGCCTTGCTCCGGGTCACAATATTTTACTGCATTAATGGGTGTCAGATTTGAGGGACTAGTGCTGCAATGAACCATTCTTTATGTTGGACGTCACTCATATCGAAGCTAACCCATGCCATCAATGTCTTAAACCTCTAATCAAAGTCCCAAATCGTCTCATTAGGGAATTGTTTGATTTCCTTCAGCTTTGTAATGTACTGTGCTTAAGATTTTGGTTTCTTGAATTCTTCAAGCAGTCCCTTCCGAATCTCATCCAAAGTCTTCGCCGTGGTCTCCTGCGGGACCTATATGAATCTCATGTACCAATCAAGCGCATGACCCCGAAGGGTGGTCGCTAATTGGCCTTTCTTTACATCCTCGTCGGTAGTTTGTCTGACAGTACATACTGCCTCACATAAGAACCAATACTATTCCTGGTCATCAATGCCATTTCCATGGAACATAGGCAGCTTCATATCGTCTCCTGCCATCCTAGACCTTCTTCCTACAGATGTTGCTTTACTACTAGATGTCGCTTGGCATGCTGGACATGTCGACATAGATTGCGTATATTTTCCTGATGGTGGAGTAGTGCTTGGAGGTGTGGACACGTTGCTACTAGGGTTCAACCTTGCTGCCACCCTGGGCATAGCTTGGGTCTGCTCGTCCTCTTTGTCACTGTAGGGCCTCTTCGTCCCATGTGGTTGTCCTTTACGGTTTTGTGTTCCGATCACAGCAAGACCTTCTCCTGACCTCTGCCTCTTCTCTACTCAGAATCTTGCTCCTCCCCTTGTACAACCACTCTCTTCCTCGGATGCCCTCATAGTCTCGTCGAAACTTACACCCATCTACCCCTTATCTTTCCATTTGTTGCCCCCCTTCTATCGCGGTGTTCAAGCCTTCGCACACCAGATTTTTACTACTCGAGGTAAATATTTAGTATGCCCTTTTCACAAACAAGCATCTTGATTGACAATTGCAGAGACATCAAGAACCTACATCGTGGTTCGTTGAAAAATTCCCGTTCTGCTTTGCTGTAGGACTTGTTGGTATCAACCGCGAACTCAGTGATGTATCCTTCCAGGATACTGTCCAACCAAACTTTGACAGCCCACAATGCCTTATTGTCAGTTTCTTGGAGTTCTTGAATTAGCTCGGGGGTCCAGGATGTCAGCTCTCATCCCTGGAAGTTGCGCTTTTTGTAGGTGAATCACGCCAACCACTCATAGAGAATGATGGGAAACTCACATAAAAACCATTTGTGAGGACCGTCGTGAATGTATCTTGCCAACCATGCGTCTGTCGTTAACTTTGGGTTCTGGTTCTCGGCTTTAGCGAACTCTTGTAGTCTTAGGTTGAACCAATCTTGGATCTCCAGTTTCGTTGGATGCCACAACATATCCTCCTCTTTAGTCACAACGAGGTCTCGACAACAGAGCCATTTGTTGGCCAAAACCCACCAACAAAGCCTCGTCGACAGGGGTTCTCACTCTATCGACACCCAGCTAGCATGATATCCCTGAGAACCAGCCTAGACAGGTTTTACCTTGCCCAGCAACACCCATAGAGCGGATGAAGTCTCACCCGAGATGTTCGAGGGAGAGTTGTCGGAACAAGGTTTTCGGCAGTAAGGAGGAGGATTGGGGCATCAACGATTTATCAACATAACTATCAGATCTAGCATAGCCATTTATCATATATCATAGTATTCATCATAGATCTATGGTTTCAATCACAGATCTAACAGATTGTATCATACATCTATTCATCAGCGTAGTATTACATTCATAAAGCAGAACCATCGCAGTAAATAAAGACAGGAAAAGATATTGCAACATATGAAAAGGGAAACAAGGACAATAGTGATTCAACTCAATATCCATTGTATCATATTCATCGCAACATATCCAAAACAACAGGTGTCTTCCTCCACAACGAGAGAAAAATCAATCCACAGAGTCACATACAAGTCACAAAAGATTCAATCTCTCACTTCAGTCTCATCTCATACACATCTCTTATGTATATCTCTATATGTGTTTACAATTGCAATTCTAATCTATATATAGGCTTGCACGTTTACATTCAAGGTCCACTTCTAACTAACTCCTAACTGATTTAACCATTAATGACCTATATCCACAAAATGTGGTCAACCGATACAAAAAGATGCATAAAATATTCAAAAGCGGTTTGTTTTCCCCCCATTGTGCTATCTTTGTCTTGCGCGGTGTCACGTGAACTTGCACAGCCTCCCGGTGCTGCGCAAATCACTTACCCCAAAATCCCTGCCAACAATCAATTATTAACAATTTACATGTTTACTCTTCTCCCCTCTCGACATACAAGCCTTTTGGGTCTCATCCCCCAAGATCTGGATCACGCTGGCTGAAAAGCATGAGCTCTTGGTTGGTGGCTTTGTATTGTTGAGTGCCCAGAAGAGTAGGAAAGGTTGAGTCGATCTAGGCTGTGTGTGGATCACTAGTAGTAGAGTAAAGTGGGAAAAGAACATGGAGAAGATCATAGAGCATGAGAGGGAGGAAGAGTCTGTAAAGGTAGAGAAGAATATCTTAAGCAGATTCTGCAGCTTAGTGCGTAGACGAAAGATACATCTATTCCTCATGCTAGATGAAGAGCACCTTGTGGTTTTTGCCGAGATGGGTTTCCACATTATATTCTGTGTATATGTGTGAATGTTGAACATGTCTAAGATATATGTGTAAATTTTGTATTGAATGAATAACTGTAGGTTTGCTTATAAATGAATATATGTATGATGGTCGCATTGTATTAACTGGATATGATCATGCTACATGTCTGTTGTTTATTTAATGAGTTGCATAAGAGATATGGGCCGCAACCTAGCTATTGAAGCACAATGAACACAGATAATTCACCCCCGGAATTCGTTGTGAGCCTTGGCACAGAGCCAAAGTACTAAACATCCTCCCACCCAACTGCGAAAATGTGTTTCTAACAATTACCCATCAAAGAGAGATATCTCGAGTGAGACAACACCTACTTCGCAGGTGCTGCCAACTGAGCTCTGCTATGTTGGGCCGATATCTCAAGATTTATCGTGCCAAGCAGAAGGGATTGAACTTGGGTTGAGATCCTTGAAAGACGGACATAAAAGCCAACAGTTCTCATACAAAAAAATTAACTTTTCATATTGTATTTTGTAATATATTTTGTTGACCTCTTTTTCAAAAAAAAAGTTGTTATATTGTAATTTATAAAAAAAACAATGAAGTAATCATTTAATTGTAATATATTTTGTTGACCTCTTTTTCAAAAAAGTTGTTATATTGTAATTTATAAAAAAAACAATGAAGTAATCATTTAAATGAAAATATGGATAAAATTACGTGAAAAACTTCAACAAAACTATAAATAGAAGTAACAAAAGCATATGATAAAATGAAAAGTTTGATGAAAATTTAGTCCAAAAAATCACAAGAAGAGTATTTAACATTGAAAATACATGCGAAGGTGACAAGAGCATGGTACCAACAATACAAATACTCATGCATGGGAAAACATAAGAGAGTAGATATGCAAGTATTAGAGAGGAGATTGTTGGACCTATACCTGCATTGTACGCTCGTTTGTGTTTGTATTACTATGTATAGAGCACAAAATTAAGGTAACTAATTAAGTTTAACCTTGTCTCTAATAAAATACAATAAAGTGGGAAAGTAATAAATTTAGACTAAGTCACTCAAAAGAGATCATGATAAAGTGTAAAATAGAAACATGGAAAATATTCTATACGTGTTTACTACACTAAGTTTCATTAACTCCTCTCGACCAAGAGGAAATTGTCATTATTTTTTGTTGAATATGAGGAACGTGTTATTCAAATTATAATTAGGATAACCACTTGGTTTAAGTAGGAAAAGTGCCTACGTGGCCCACTGAGTAAGTGGTAATTTGACGACACCTAGTGGATATGGTGTGGACATCAAGAAGTGTATCTTTAGGAAGGGGAGGTTAAAAATATGGAATTGTGGCCTCCAAATTTGTGATTGGAACAAAGTTCACTGAGTGAGGTGTCTAGACAACTCCTACTAGCTAACATTCACCACATCATAGATGCCAAGCAAAGGTGGGAGGTCCAACTTTAATGCATTAGGACCCATTTTCTATATAATGGTGCAAAGATCATACCTGATGGACTCAAACTTGTGGTGTTGCTTTTTTATGAAGCATTGCTTGTCCAAATGCACCAAAAGTGATCACCAACCTGAAAATGTGGAGCAACTCAATGTCAACCATGATATTGTGCATCTTAGCTAAATTACATAGAAAATAAGAATATTTATCTTGCTCCTTCTATTGATGGGATGTGGAAGGACGTGGAAGAAAAATGTGAATCTTGTAACGGATGAAAGGTTGGAAACCAAAACAAACCTCAAACGAGGAGTGTCTAATAGAGATATAGGTGGCATTATTGTAGTTGTGATGAAATACATAAAGGTATTGTTCCCAATGCTTGTTTAGTTGATGATAGATGCATAGAGCATGAACAAAGGCACAATTAACTGTGACCTCGATTTGACCATTAGTTTGGGGGTGATATTTAGAAAAGCATAGCTAACATCATAAGAGTTTCCATAAATATTTCTAGAAGTGGTTGAGAAATCTAGAGTCAAGATCATAAATTGTGGTCAAAGGTAGGCCAATTTGACTCTGTAGACAATAAAATAAGTGTTTGGTAGTTGTAGGTTGACCAACAATTTTGTAGCAAGGTATGAGAACTTCCATCTTTGAGAATATATATACTACTAAGATATGATCATGTTTGCTTTGTGTGGTGGGAAATCCATTAACAAAAATACTGGAGATGGATTCCCAAGGCATGGAGGGAACTGACAAAGGCCAATATAATCCAATGTTTGCTTTGACTGCAATGTGAAAACCTCATGATGTAGTTGGCTTACAATTTGTGTTGGCGAAGAAGGCCCAAAATTCTTCGAACACATTGTAAATGTTTAGACCAAGTTATGTTGAAAACCAAAATGTCACCTAAGTAAATAACAACATATTTACCAAGATGTGAGTGGAATATAGCATAAATGATATGCATGGAGTTAGTAAGAGAAATTGTGAGTCCAAAGGGAATAATAAACCACTCACGGAAACAAAAATTGGTCGTGCAATTTGGCTTTGATACATTTGTATGTTTATTTTGAACTTGGTGATATCTTGAAGAAATATCCAACTTTGTTAAGTGCTTGCCCCCCTCGATCTCACTAAGAAGGTCATTAATTCAAGGTAGAGAGAATAAGTTCTTAGTGGTAACCTTATTGAGGACCCTATAATCGATGAAAATCACCACTCTTGTTGTTTTTTCTTAGATTCCACTAATGAACGAGATCTGCAAGGGGATATATCGGGCCTAATTTTTCCATCCTCCAAAATTAGTTGTATGGCATGTCTTTTGATCTCTATACTCTCGTTGGCTCAGGTGCAATATGCAGGAAAGTTGGGTAGGGAAGAACCATGAACAATCTCATTGGAATTTTGTCATTTTGAAGGGGAGTTAAATCCCTAGGTATTCAAACATGTATGTGTATGGCTTAATGATTTGTTGTATATTAGAGGGAGGTAACTTCCCTTGTCGTCTTCCTTGATTGTATTTAACAATTCACAACAACATCATTTGTTGCGAGTGACATGTTTAATAATTGGTATGCCATAAATTACAAGTGGGAAAATAGAAGAAGTAGGGGAGGTGAGTTTATACGTCTTACCATCCTTGTGTTACCTATATGTGTTAATGTATCCATAATATATATGTGCATGTCTGGTAGAATGATATGTCCTACCCAAGATCAATTTAGAATAATTAAGTGGAGTGATATCACATTTCACTATGTCACAAAAGGGTCCAATAGTAACTATGATGGAACACTTATGATTGATGAGAGTTGGGTCTTCAAACTCCTTGACCTAACCAAGCTAATATGGCTTTGGATGAGGTGTTGTTGGTAGCTTTAGGACTACAAGTGGGATAATAAAAGAAGTAGTGGAGGTGATTTTATATGTCTTACCATCCTTGTGTAACTTATAAGTGTTAATGTATTCATTGTATAAATGTGCAGGTATTGTAGAATGATATGGCCTACCTAGGATTAATTTAGAATAATTGAGAAGAGTGACATCACATTTCACAATGTTACGAAAGGGTTGATAGTAAATATGACATAACACTTATGATTGATGAGGGTAGAGTCTTCAAACTCGTTGACCTAACCAAGATAATATGGCTTGGGATGAGTTTTTGTTGGGAGCTTTAGGTCTATAAGTGATTATTGTGATACTAGATTCTTTTGGCTACCACTACCCATAATGATGGAGGATAACCAATACTTGATTAAGCAGTTTGGGTGAACATAGATTCTTCATCATTTCATATGTAATTTGCATCATCAACATTGAATGTAGAGACATGGGAGTGGGACTAGTGACCTCTACAACTATGTCTCCAATAAGTTGTTGTTGTTCATCGAGATGTGCATGAGCCTTCTTAATAATCTTGGCCTAGAGAATCTAATAGTCACCATTGGAGGGACATTGTTTTCTTTGTGGTAGGAGCACCACTTCCTCTTCTTCTATGACCCAATAGCAAGTTTTATGCTTAGAGACCATAAGTGTTTCCCACTACTATTAGGTTGGTCCTTGATAGTGATAGGGGATTGAGAAGAGGAAATCAACTTATTTTAACTAATAAGATTGGTTTTAGACAACTTTAGCTCTATTTTAGAAGTAAAATAGAAGGCAATCCCCAGGGAAGCAAAAGAGAATTGCTTGGGTTCCTTCCTTAAATGCGAGAATAACCCAAAAAGGAAATTAATATGGAGGGTGTATTCATAGTCTCTTACCATGAGCTTGATGGAAACTTTATTGAAAATACAATTAATTTTGAATTGTAAATGGTATACCTATGGCCTATATGTCTAAATATTCATTGCATAAATAAAATAATTTATATATTTTGCAATTACAATCAAGGTGGGATCAAGCTTCTTCAATGTGAATTCATTTCCATGAATGAATGTCTATGTTCAACTCCAATGCCAATATTTGGTTTATTTGTTTGTAGTGCCTAAATGAATGCCTAACCAAACAAAACTTCAAACAATATTCAACCCATATCTTAATGTGTTATATATATATGCCCCTTCCCAATACAATCAACTATTGGGAAAGAGAAATCACTACATTGTTGTACTAGTGCAATCATCCAAGCCATTAACAATATATGCATAATTTTATGATTAAAAAAAACACATTCAAAGGTTGTTATAGGAATTAAACAACACATGACCTCAAGGACAATTTGATTAGCTAAGTAATGGTGAAATTTTGTTGGAATAAACCCAATAGTGGATATAGGTGACAAATGAGCATGATATAGAGTAAGTATATTGTTGCAATCATGTTCACACAATCCCAATGAAGGAATTTGATTGTTGTGGGGATCGATCAGGTGTATTGGTGCAAGGAAAACTATTACAAATCAACAATTGAGCACTTTGAAAGTGTTGAGGAGTGCATACGAACTCTCTTAGGTACCCAACAACCAACGAAGGAGGTGAACGTTTATTATCAACAACATAGACTTGGAAACTTATCCTAAGAATAGAAATGAAGGCCAATAACTATAGTTTATCCATCACCAATTTCTGCTAAGATTTATATGGGTGATTTGGATTATCCAATCCTTACAACCAAGAGAACATGCTTGATAAATTGATATTAGGTATTGTGTGACATTTTCTAGTGATTGAAATTTTCTCAACAATACATTAGTGCACAACAAATAACCTAACAATTCAATCACACAAGCAATTAACACAATGGACAATATATATTAGAGCTCAAGAATTATTACAAACTAAAGCTATACACTTTACAACTACATAATTTGTGTATTCTTACTCTTTCCCAGTATTTTGTAGATAATTGTTTTGGATTGAAGACAATATTTGTTCACAATGGATAGGCTCAAATTCCCATTTGTCATTTGATTTATGAGAAAATTTCCCATTTTGAGTCCTTTGTCTTTCTGCTATTGCTCCCTCCTTCCCAAGCTTCATTTTTTTTACATCTCTTGGGATTTTCCCCATTAAGCAAGGTGTACCTCTCTTAAATAGGCTCCTTGGAAAACCAATCATTATATCTTATCATGGGCCAATATGAGACCTTTGGCCTTTGGTATTTGAGGTGATTTCCATTAGACCATTGGCTTCAAACTTTGCCAAGAAATATCCTTTTTACAAAGTTTAGAGGAGAGTTTTTTTAGATCCATTCTTGATCAAAATGATTAAAAAAACTATCATAAGATTTACCAAATATATAGCCATTGTGTTAGCAAAATAATCATTATTGGAAAATCTTATAGGAGACATCTTTGACCTCTGCCCAAATATTAGTCGAGGGTTTGTTGTTGGATGTTCATTGTTGTGTGTGTGTCTGTCACTAAGTAAGAGCTTGGTCTTTTTTGTGAACTACAATGACCAAAATTTATCGACCTTTGTCAAGTTTGAACGGGTTTTAAAATAAGAATATATTTGATGAATCCAAGATTAAGATTATAAAATTTGAGTGCCCCATCAAATGCAAGCCTTGATATTTTAGTGTCAAAGTTGAAGGTTATTGAAAAATAGGAACCTCTTAGTTAATCATGGGTTGAGGTTGAGGTTGTCGTTGGGCTTGTTGTTTTCTAGGTGAGGAATTGTTGGACCATACTCATCATATCATGTATGATTTTAGCTTGGAACTCGTGATATTGACTTCACTAGTGTTCTTAAGTAAGGAGGGTTTCCAACACTACTCATTGTTATTCCTACATTTGTTTGACCAAGAATTGGGCAAGGTTGGAGTCTTGAGAGTCTTTTGATTCACTAAAGCTTTAATGGGAGTCACAAGATTTAGGAAATAATGGAATAGATAAGGTTTTATACCTTGAATATTTATCCACAAGTTACAAAAAAAATTTAATAAATTCAAATTAAAATGACCAAAATTGCTAAAAAAAAAAATGTATAGTTTACCAAACAAAATTTCAAGAGTTTTTTTCAGCCTAGAGAACTTGAAGAAAGGTTTTGGTTGAGAAGAAAATCCTAAAGGATAATAAAAATGGCGAATCTCTTGAAAATCCCTAATCTTAAGGCTCCAATACCTAATGATTTTCTCTTGAAAATCCCTAATCTTAAGGCTCCAATACCTAATGATATGAACACGGTACCAACCATGTGAATACTTATAGACAAAATAACGTAAGAGAGCAAGTATTAGAGAGGAGATTGTCGACACTGTAAGTATGTCATTCACTCATTTATGTCATTCACTCATTTGTGTGTACACACACATGGGAGAATGATCAAGTTTGACTATGTTTCTAATAAAAATACAATAACTTGGATGAGTGCTCATTTTAGGTTAAGAAACCCAAAAGAGATAAGGATAAAGTACAAACATGACACATGTCCAACATATTAAGTCTCGTCATAAGATATCTATAGTAAGGCTATTATTATTGAAAAAGGTAAAAATAGGTCATAATCAATCATTCATATGGATTATATACATGGTTGTAAAGGCCTACACACGAGATAACAAAGCAAAAAACAAGAATATTATACAATATATTTACTCTAAAACCCTAAATTGAGAAAACTAGCTTCAAAGATATTTTTTTTTGTTAACCATAGCTAATCCAGTCAACACTGACCACTATGGGGACCACTTACAATGGAGTTGGATACACTCAAATATCATAGGCTAGGTAAACCATTTTCCTTCGTAAGTCGCCTATGGAAAACCCACCCTTAACTAAATCAAGGTCCACCCAACAAGAATGACCGCTTTAAAGTTGACTTGAGATAAAAAAACTATACATCTCCAAGTTTATTCAAATAGTTGGAAACTATTGCACACACTCCCACTTAAATTTATCACCGAAAGTATACTTCCAACCTTACATAGGTGAGAACCCAAATCAAATCTTTTCACGTGTGATGTCTTCATGTTGTTCCACTTCCACCCACTAATCTCCATCTAGATCCTTGAGATGAATTCGTCCATGCTTAAAGCATTGGTTGCACTCTAATGCAGTTCATGGGAATATAAAGACGACCTTTAGCATTGTAATAAAACACGGTTGCATGCCATCCTTTTCTAACTTATGAATCCATCCTCTCTTATTATCATGCTACCCTTTGCGAATTCGTAAATTACTTATAATTTCACTTGCTATCTTTGGCTCATGTTACCTTGCCAAATGTTTTAATGTTTGAGTTGACACGCCCATCATATTCTACATCGAAAAGATGATGCAATGTGAATACTTTTTTAATTGTGCATATTTACAATTGAACATTGTGAACATAGATAGACATGTTATTCAACATTGAATTCACATGTTGTCCCTACTCAACAACAAATAATAGTGTCTTAGAATAGAGTTATTCACCCAAAGAAAAATACCCTTTGTAGCACCAAGTTTGAATCCATGACCTTGATGACCATCTTTATGAAATAATTTTGGAATTGTTTGTATGCATCCTCTCAAATGACCATAAATAACCTAAATCTCATGAACTCAAGATTTCTCCCATGGCCTCCTAACAACCAAATACACATTGGTCCATGCGCGTCATTCTACCAAGGTCTCTTCCTTAGATGCACTACTATTCTTTGTAGACAAGGATAAGAGGATGAGAGCATATGTTCTCTTTCTCACAGAGCATGTTCTCTTCCTTCACCTTGTATTTTCAAACCATCCTCTTGACGACAATCACAACAGTCAACCCTTTGCTTCCCATCGATGATCTCATCAAAGAAGCTTGGGGATTTTCCTATGTCACGTTATTGTTGCAATTCACACATGTGCAAGACATGTTGGAAACATACAATGATTCCTCTAACACTCACTAGCTATTGTTTCCATTCCTTGCGTTCACATGTGACCTCCCATGCTTGAGAGCAAGACAATAAACATTATGACATTCATGAACTCTTGTGCATGAGACCAAATTTTATATTCATGAGACAGATTGAAAGAAAATACAATTTGAGGGCGCTTTAAAAGGATGTGGTGCAACCATTAAATGATTATATGTTGAAGAAGACTTCTCACAAGTCTTCAACTTACTTCTCACACACTATGCAACGTCAACCCTAACACCATTATATCACGATGGATATTATCCATCACGTAGGTCACATGAAGTCTCACTCATCGAGTAGGTGTGTTGTGAAGTCATTGGGTCATCCAGAGTTACTTCATAGCACACCCATCGAATGATGTGAACTCATGTGCCATATATACTTGTGGTAGTATCACAATACAACCAAACTATGCACATATCTACACTTTAATTATTCATCAAATCAATGACCTATATGTATTTGTTCTTTTTCAGTAGTTACAGATCATGATGCACAGAAACTAAATACCGGATCAATGCAATCATACATTGGGATATCACCACAATCATACAAATAGAGATGGACCCATCATTAATATATCTTACACATCAACTATCAAACATATCAATTTAACCATATGGCATATCAAGCTTTAAATGAATCTCATCACATGACATTGATTACACATATCCAATAAAAAATGTTCCTTATACAACATGGGTGGCATATTTCATGCAACAACACCTTCATAGTGACAAGTAATACATTCCTTCTACCTCGATGAATCTCAATAAGCATTCTCTCCATGCTCTTAGTACCATATAGAACTTTAATACCATATGAGAATCCTACATGGGAGAGATCCAAAACAAAACATAAGAATAATGCATATGATATTCACCTAATAAACCCTAAATAAAGACAACAAACATCAAGGATATCTTCATAACTGACCTGGGTCAATCTAACCAACATTGATCACTTCGGGGGCCACTTACAAAGGAGACATGAACCCATTAAATAAAATTCATAAAACCAAATATCATGGGCTATGCAAAGTATGTGATGGTAAACCCACCATTGATCAAGCCAATATCACAATAATTGCACTAAAAGTAGCGAGGTGCTCTATAAGCCCAATATAGGGGAGATGTTGTCACAAACGTAATGTAACACTACACCAAGATGTCAGTTTATATATATATATATATATATATATATATATATAGAGAGAGAGAGAGAGAGAGAGAGAGAGAGAGAGAGAGAGAGAGAGAGAGAGAGAGAGAGAGAGAATAAAAAGTCAATATTAAAACCAAATGAAGATTAATTAAAAATCCATGTTAAAGCTGAATTTACCAAACACCAAAGGGATCAAAATTTTCGAGGTGTATTTTTTTTGAGCGTGTAAAAATTTAAGATAATTTAAAAAAAAAAAAATTACACCTCAAGAAATTGGATCCTTCTGGATGCTTTGTAGATCTGTGTTTGAGATGGATCTATGTTGGTAATAACAACAATGGACTTCTATAAAGTTTAATATATTAATTGAATGATATTGTCTATTGTAAGATTTTTATGACACCATTGTTGTTGATATTATTATGTTAAGTCAAATTATATATTATCATCATTAATATTTATGAAATTTATATTAATACTTGAATGATACTCATTGTTATAATCTTTTATTGTATACATCATGAATATTATTGTGTTAACTCTAAATGTATATTGGCATCAATACATGTCTCAAATTTATACTAATAATTGAAGGATACATTTTCATTTCAATATCATCATAAATATTGATCTAGGTGGTCATTCTAGGGCATCTCACAAATGATCATGAGTTTGGGCAGTTTTCAAGACCTAAATTTTTGGGTCTGGACAATAGTTTTTTACTTTATTTTGTTGACATAATCGTTGGTTGTGTATCAACATCCAATATGATTGTTTTGTTTGATATGTCCCCAATAAGCTATCATACACCTTACACACAACTTCTATGTGAAATCTATGGTCCCAAGGAGATGACATGTCATTTGAACTCAACATTTTAAGGCCCAATTTTTCTCACCTCAACTCCTAGGTTTTGGGTTTATATTTGTAGGGTTTTTTCACTATAGGATTTCTTTGTGTAAAAAAAGGTATTGAAATTTTTTCATCACTGTTTTCTTAATAGAAATTAATTTTCATCCTATATTGTGTTCATTTTGTAATATTTTATGTTCTTTCATTTTGTTCTTGGTCATATCTAGATCAAATGTATTGTGTTAAGTCACAATACATATTGTTGTCATAATCTTAGTGTGTTAGCTTGAGTGATTAAGTGTTGTAGCCTTCATGTGGGAGGTCTCAAGGTCAATCCCCCTACTAGCTACTTCTCTTGTTGTGTGCCTCACTCTTGGATCCCCACCACATTAAATATTACATAAATATACCATCTATATACCATTTAGTGTAAATGCATCATACATATGCTTTCTATTTATATAAACTAAACTAAGGATAATTATTTTAATGTGCCACATCTGTGCTTTACACTAAAGCAATGAACAATGGAATTCTATATGTATTATAACACTAGTGCTTTCTATCTCAAAGAACAATAGAATTCTATATGTATTATAACACTAGTGCTTTCTATCTCAAAGAGCATCGATGCTTTCAACTTAAATGTGATATACTAGTATCAACCATTGATTTAACGATCCAGTGCATTATGCATAAATTATAGCATTGGTGCGTTAAAAATGGATTATAGCACCAATGCATAGTATCATTTCGACCGCACTGGAAAATAAGGTTCACACGGACACACTAGTGCTTATCATTATGTGCGCACTTAAATGCTACTAAATTTGACATAGATAGTGGTCATTCGATGGTATTAGTGGTGCATGTTTAAAGAAATGTGCTCTGGCGAGCTATGCTCATATAAGCACCAGGGCATTTATATCAAAGCACCAGTGCGATTTATAGGTTTAGAAGAACCAAAGAGAGTTGTGAACAAATTATGTATGCCTCACACTGGAACTACATTGAGTTCATAAAAAATCGAAATAAATTTTATAATAATAATGATATTTGAATTTGAATTATATTGCATTTGGATGATTGTATTAATGTTTTATACCCTCATATTACACATTTGTTCATTGTGATATTTAATCATCTATATATTTAATCAACAATATAACATTATGCAACGGTTGACAATGCAATATAATAAGAAACATGTTTTATTATAAAAGACCTATCTTACCTCTAGATCCATCATGCGTTGATAGGGATCAAACCCCTCAGTGGTGCAAACATTTTTTAGAGTACAAAAACTTGAGGAAAAGTTTGCACCTCAAGGGATTATATTTGATCCCTATCCATGCACAATAGATTCAGATTTAAGACGGATCTATGCTAGTGATAAAATATATTAGATGAAATTATGAAAGATGAATGGCATTACATTATAAAAAAAACAAGTAAATTGCAAAGAGGTAAAGATATACAAATTCCATAGTATATTTTATTCTATTGTGAACAGGGTTGTAAACTCTACCATGAACAAAAAAGAAAAGGATTGCTTTAACATTTTCAATATATAAGGGATATGTATCTCAACCTATCATCATATTGAAAAATAAATTTTAGATTAAGATGGGGAGACTCAGTCTCAAACCTTAAAGGAGAGATTAAAATCATCCAATCATATTACTTTTTTTCAAAGCCTTTCTTCATACCGTACTTGAATAATATGTTACATGTAATAAAATTTCATGGTTGTAATTTTACCATACTGTTCCATATGTTTTATCTCAATCTGCTCCTCCTTGAGATCACAAGCTACCTTGGCTAGAGTGTCTGCTCTCTAGTTGTGGTCTCTGGAAATGTGCTCACATGTAAACAATGAGAGTTGATGTTTCAGTTGTACTCAGCGACAAAGCAATCGTGATAACTTTAAATTGGTGTAATTTACTGTTTCATTTATCCAATTTACCATCAATTGTGAGTATGAAAAGATATGAATTGTAGTTAAATTGTTTTCTAGTGCCAAAGTAAGGGTTGTTATCACACCTACCAAATTGTTGGATTTGTGACCCGATCCTCTCTTGAATATCATCTATTGTCATTGTAATAATAATAATAATAATCTATTTTTAAGGTCACAGCCAAGCGAGACACCAAATTGGTGTATGAAACCCCCTTGTTTGTGGGACAAGGGACCCCCCTCTGCGCAGCGATTTAACTGCTAAAGTCTACAGAGGTGTACATACACTACCCCCCTCTGGATTTGAACCTGTGACCTCCTAAGAGGAAACACATGCTCTTAACCATTAGGCCCACTCATGCTGTATAAATGTATCCTCTCACTCTGCTATCTCCTAGGTTTCCATGATAGGTGCCATCACAAAACTATGTCGAATGTTGTGATTGAATATATATTTATTGTTTGACCGAATTTTTTTTAGGCATGAAGAGATTATCCATTATCAACGAATATTTGAATCTATACACTAAGGTGAGGGGATGTGGTGAAATATTTGAGAATATCACTGTGTTTCTCGTTATCTAGATGCTCCAACAAATATGGAGTGGAAGAGTTGGGATGTCTATCGATTTTGCCTCAGAGAATTAGTTTTCTAAAGCCTCTAAAAAGGATGATCCTTCCCATGATGGACACGCCCCTAACAAATAAGCTGCAACCCATACATATTTTTTTAAACAACAGGTTACCATGAGATGGAATACAATTTCAACTTGTTCACCGCACAGAGGACAATCACTAGGTCCTTGTCTTCTCATTTTCTAAAGGTTGTCCCATGTTTGTATTTTGTTCTTTGACGCTATCCAACAAAAGAATTTTGTTTTGGAGTGGTCTTCTAGTTCCCATACGTTGATCCACCATTGCTTTCCCATACCACTAGTAGAGATGTCTTATAGCACCCTATAGCCCAGTTTAACTCTACAAGTCCCATCTTCTTGAATGTTTATCCATATGAGGTTTTTCAGGTTGGTCATTTAGGGACGTGGATGCTCGATTGAGGCCAACAATGTATATATTTCACTAGATGGTGTGTGACTGGGAGAGATGTAATTTTTTTGTTGTCATCCAACCACCATTCCAATAGTCTTTGTTTTCAAATTGAAGTATTTCTTACAAGTATCTATGAATTGAGTTGTGTAGTAATGTCACATGATCAGGTGAGAGTAGATCATATTGTCTGACATTCAAAATTGGGTTTGAACCAACCTATATTTTCTGACCATTCCTTGGATTCCAGGCTATATATTCATTGATTAGAGGAAAAATACTTTTGATAGCCTTCCAGAAGAGGGAGCCTCCACGATAGTGATGCAAATATGATATAATCCAATAAATCATAGCTCGAGAGGGGATATACATTTTCTCCAAAATAGTTTTCTAGAGCCCCTTTTGTGTGATTAGCCTCCTTAGGCTCTTAGCAATTGGTGCTTTGGAGAACTGATCGAATTTTCTGAAGCTCCACCCACCTCTGGATTTCAGATAACAGAGAGTCACCCACTAACACAGGGGAAAATTTTTATTCTCTTATTTCCCAAACAATAGATAAGTTGTACATATCTTTTTGTTAACATTTAATATACCCTTTAACACGTATGCTGATGCCATCCAATAAACAAGTATTATCTCATTAATGCTTTTAATCAAGGTTTCTTTGCTTGCCAAAGAGATCCACTGATGGTAGCAAGTGTTGATTATGTTCTTGATTTTGTTAGTAATCCAAAGCCAATCAGAGTACCTATAGTCATTTCCTTTAAGGAGAAACCCAAAGTATTTGAATCATTATGAAGAAGAGACTTCATGGAAAGACAATAATTTTTGAATCATAGGTTTGTGTGACTTAGTCATATGAAATAAATACATGGAAGTCCTTTTGAGTTTTAATTCCATGCTTGTGGAGGAGGAGAACATGTATAATATCATTTCAAAACATTTAGCTTTAGACAAAGAAGCTTTCCCAAAGAGGAGGATGTCATCAACAAAAAGGATATGCGAGAGAGATAAGGAAGTAGTGAGATTTGTCCTAGCGATAGGGCCTTGTGATATTTCATGATTTATGTGACAACTAAGGATTTCAACAAGGACGAGGAAAAACAGAGGAAAAATTGGGCAGCCTTGACATATGCCTATGGAGGGATGGAAAAAAGAGGTGGAAAAGCCATTAATAAGGATAGCATATGGGACACTTTGGTAATAGTCCCCGATCCAATTGATAAAGTGGTGGGGAATGCCAACATGCATGAGGATTAGTCGAAGAAAAATCCAATTAACCCCGTCAATTACTTTGGATAGGTCTAGTTTTAGCATAAATGTAGGTTGTAACTTGGACCTTATTGAGTGTATAAGGATTCATATGCAAGGAAAATGGTGTCATGAATGTTACATTGGTA
Organism: Pseudotsuga menziesii; assembly: GCA_001517045.1. Lineage (NCBI taxonomy): Eukaryota > Viridiplantae > Streptophyta > Pinopsida > Pinales > Pinaceae > Pseudotsuga > Pseudotsuga menziesii. Next base: position 547,282 of record LPNX010886670.1, read on the forward strand.
TAAAAGCCCAAATCGTTGTAGAGAAATGTGGGCGGAGAGGAGAGGTTTAATTCAACATGAATTAATGACTTTAGATATTAGCTTGTAAATGTAGTTACATAGTGCGATGGGTCTTTATTAATCAAAACCTATAGGAGAGTACCCTTTAGAAATATTAGCTATGAATGTATAATTGAAAGGCGAGTGAATCTTACCAAAATAGTGGGATTCTTCTACCACCGCAATCAAATCCTCTGCCAAGAGATCCTTGAATCCCACAAAGAACTATAATGTCCATCTGGTCGGGCTAGGAGATTTCACATGCTATAATGTTTGAATTGCTGAATCAAATTATTTTTTGGAGATTGGTTCAAGGAGGCCTAATACCTATTATTTAGTTAACTAGAATTAGAAGAAGGAATATGCGGCAAATATATCTCTTATATTCTCCCTTAGGGGCTCGGTGAATAGGAATATGTAGTGAGGTTTGGATGCAATTGACCTAAAGTTGAAATTAGAGCACTTTGCCCTATTTTGGTCTCTCACATGCCAGATTGTATTAATCACTTTCCTATGCTAAGCTTGTCAAATGGAATAAAGTTGTATTTTGGTCTCCTTCTGATAGACAAAGTGCCTGAATTTTCATGCACCATTTGGCTTCTTGGCATGCAAGGAGCTTGGATTTATCTGCTTATTGGGAATCCAACTCATCCTTTGAACCAATGGTGAAAATTCCAATGTTTAGAGTATCCAGCATATCAATAATTTTTCTTCCAATCTCTCTTGGTGTGCTCTAATAGTTTGAAAAGGTCAAAATCAATTATTCCTTAGTTAGTTTTTTTATTCTAACGATGTTTTGTTGGAGAGATTCCATTGCATAAGATGCCCAGTCCTTTTGATATATCACCCAGTTTTCTCAGACAATTATCAAGTAATATTCATATTACAATTAGTGAGGGTTGAATTTAAAGGGCGCTAGAGGTTTTAGAGAGGAATTGGAAAGCTCAAGAAGGATGGGCATCTGATTAGTATAGGGCACTTTCAAGATTGAATATTTTTCAGCATCGTGATCCATGAGGAGGGATTCAATTAGAAAAAATGGTCTAGTCTTCTTGAGATATGGTTGGCAAAAAATTGTTTATTAGTCGAGGTGAGACCAGTGAATAAAGGTTCTATGTCTATAAGGTGAAGAAGGTTATTATGGTAGGAGAAGTAGCCTAACCATAGAGTCCTTTCTTGCATTTGTGCCCTAGGATTTGCTACACTGTAAAGTGAAATTGAAATCCCCCCCTAGTATGATATGAGGATGGGCTAAGATGGAAGAGACAAGAAAACCATTCCAAAATACATTATGATCATGGGAAGGAGCATAGAATTTTAAGAGACCAACAGAGAAGTTGAAAGTCTTTGAGAAGCATGTAGAAAAATGTAATGAGGGTTGCTTACTTAAGACTGAAGTGCTATAGATTCATTCAATCTAAGGGTCAATCCTCTAGAGTTTCAAATGGCATCAACCAAAAATGAAGGTTTAGTCTAGTAAGAGGTGATGCAAAATCTTCTTTGTGTTGTTAAATGAGCATATAGTCTCATGTATGAAAAGAACATATGGTCGTTATTGTTTAAACAACCACTTGAGGGATCATTTTATAGAGGTCACCTTATACCTTGAATGTTATGTGAGTGCACCTTCATTCTAAGCCTCGGGTAAGAGTTGCTTTTTTGGGGCCTCGGGTAATGTCTTCCAACAACTATCTCCTTTTAAATGTCAAATTTTCCATGATCCAGGAAATATTTTTAGCCTTTGGTTGAAGGAACCGCAATTTTCTGATTCAAACTCAATCCTTTGGTTTGGATCCCCTCCCCTTTTATATGAGAGAGAGTATTATAACGTCTCGACAAAATAGGGTTTGTATAAGCTCTATTTGATGCGTTCCCTTTAGATGATGGGGGAGAAGATATTTCCTCAAAGTCATATATATCAATCATTGGATTATATGTTGGTATATGCGAATAAACCTCCAAGGTATTTGAGGTAAATTTTTTTCCCTTCCCATCAACTGGGGGCGGCTGAGCTTTTGTCTTCCCATGTGGTCCCAAAATTTTGGATTCCAATCCATTAATATTTCTTTGCAAATGTTTTATAACTCTTGAGAACTCTTCGTTCACCCTAGAAGATTCCTGATGCATTTCTTTTTGGGAACTCTTTAGATCCTATGATTTGTGCCTCTTCTTATGTGCAATGGACACAGATTCCTCCCCAAAATACGAAGGGATCATTACCATGTGTGTGCCACCTATGTCATCATATTACCTTATAAATGGATAAGATATCTTTAGATGGCCATGGGAGCAACAATGTGTGCATCGAAAGGCTACATTCTTGTAGTCTAGGGTGTGCATGTATGTGTGCTCACCTACTTCGATTATGATAGAATCTAGAAGAACTTGGGCCATGTAATTTTCCATGCAAATTGTAGCTATACAAGTTTGTGATTTTTGTTTAGTCTTCAGAGCAGTTTTCAAAAAATCCCCCAAAGAGAATCCAATTGAATTGAATATTTGTGGATCCCAATATTTGATAGGAAGACATGGAAGCTTTACCCAAAGGGAAAGGGCGTGTATATATTCATAGATTGGGTTAAATCCCACATCCCATCCAAATAAGGTGAGGGAAACATTGCCCTAGAACCATGGGCCTTCCAATATGATATTTAAGTGGTATTCTACAGTATTGAAGACAAAAAGTAACGTATCCCTTGCCCCTTGCATGTGCTATAGGGGCGTATCCTAGGATATGATTCTAATTATAGTGGACCTAATTTTTTAAATACTATTCCTTAAATCTCCTGGAATGGAATCTATCCATTAAGGCGAATTTTGTATAAAAAATGACCTTTTTCCTTTAATATATATGGGTCCACAATGAACTTCATTTCCTTTGATAGTTTATATATGCATTTAGGTCTTATTTTTTTGTGGTAGACCCTCAAATATTTCTTGGTATTATTCTTTGGAGGGCCGAGAATTTCATTCAGTGGGAAGGGAGGTGACTGTAATAATTGGAAATGGATAATCAAATCGATGGGGAGAAAATCAGGAGGGAGAATCAGAGAGGGAGGGTAGAGTAAATGAATGAGGAGGAATGGAGTGAATTGATGAAAGGAAAGGGTCAATAGGAAGTACCAAGAAGGGGAGTGCGCCATCATTGTTTGGAAGTGTTCCATAAATGAGAAGGGCCGATGATGGGTAGGAGACATCAATTGTGGGAATGGAAGAAAAGTGATTAACAACGTGGTATGCACCATGATTTGGGATATCATAAACCTAAAAGGATGGTGAAGGTGATGATTTTGGTGGAGAAACCCTAGGGGGTTCCCTTGGTCTCCTAGAGTGCGCTCGAGAAATCAATGGACCCATCTCTCTCTCTCTCTCTCTCTATATATATATATATATTTTTTTTTTACTTAATATTATATTATTTTATTAAAGTGCCATGTTTCATCTTCACATTGAACATGGAATCACACTTCTCCCTCATACTAGGTTGTAGAAAGTGCCTCTCTCGGTGCAATGAATAAGAGACCCTTCATAATATAAAATGTGACAGCAAAATGTTCCACAATAATGAAAATGTCAATATGTGATTGTTACACTTATTGGTAACCATTTGTGACAATATGTCCAATACATTAAACAAAATGTCTTCTTTTCACATACAATCATTTTAAAACATACAACTTGCATTAACATACAAATATATATATTGATCATTATTCTTCAGCCAAATTTTTTTCAATGCTCTAGTTGCTTTCATGGTGCCTTATTATTCATCACTTGTAGATGGTATTGTACTTGGGTTATTTGCTCGAATGTTTTGTTAAGTGTCTCAATTTTTTCCCTCCTCTTCATGTTCCATCTACAAACATAAAAATAAAGTGTAATGAGTATACCTACATTGGTGGGCATAATGCAAAAAAAAATCATATACATGATTATGTAAATCGAAAAGTGTACCATAGCAAAAAGTGATTCATAAATGATACACATTCTCTTAAAGTCATTTACCAAGCCACATCTCAACAACTCTTTTGTTGGCTCCACTGGATATTGTGTTTCCTGCAAATTTATATGCCATGTAATCATATATTTAATATAAAGTTTTATTGTTGTTCTATTAATTATAAAATGAGAGAAGTAAAATGACATAACTACTTATGAATTGCACATTTGATTCTTGATAAATATACTCACAACCCACTCTTAACCCAATGCTAATCAATTCTTCAGATGACTCTTCTTTGTAATTTCACTTAGAAGATATCCAAGGATGGGTGTAAAATAATTAAAATATAAAGATCACAACACATGAAATCTTCAGTAAGGAAAACATAAGTACTCACAAACTTTGTGATCAACCCTTTTATTTGTTGTCATCTTATTTTAAGTGTTGAATGGTTCCATATTGTTTTATTTTCTGCAACAAAACAATTGGAAATTAATATTTCATGCAATAATTAAATTATTTGTACATTAAAGAAAAAACCTACGATTACATACATTTGATGCATGTTGTTATTGAGATGGATCCTATTTGATGCAACTGTGTTCATTTCTTTAACCATCTCCTTGTTCACGTTTTTTGAATATCTCTACCATAATTTTTTGCATGTCACCTAGTTCGTTCTTTGGAATTTTCATCGTCTTCCTAAAAAATGAAAATCATAGAAAACAGGTTTTTATATTGATATGTATGTAAACATAAATAGCTCAAATACTAATTTCACACACACACACATATATATTTGTAGTATATACATGTTAGAGAAAAAACATGTTTAGGAATAATACTTTTTAAATGATTCATTTTTCTTCTCGTATGTTTCCGCTATTGTAAGCCTGACAAGTCTCATTGGCCATTACTCTAGAAGCGCTTCTGCTGGATCCTTCATTTTGAAGTGGACCAAGAAGAAGACAGAAGAATAATATAAAGGAAATAAGTAGCAGAAGAGTACCTAAAGTTGTGTAAAGGAAGGAAGTTGTGGAAGAGTATCGGAATTTGTGGAAGAGTATTAGAAGTTGCAGAAGAATGGTAATGGTTGCAACAAATTTTGGACTATTTTGGACCCACCCCACAAGTATAAAAGTAAGTAGAGGATGGAAGAAGAAAGGAGAGAGAGAAATAGAGAGAGGGCATGCACTGCAAGATAGAGAGGATTTGAGCATCAGACCAGAGACATAGATAGACATATCTATGTAACTAGGTCTTGGGTTTTTATCTATGTATGTTTCTATCTCGCAATGAGGAATTTCATGGAGAATGTAAGGCATAAATCCATGATGTAAGTTGTTGTAATAGAAAAAATATTGATATAATGAAAAATGTTGATTGAGCCCTTCAATTTTTAATGTTTTAAATGGTTTTAAGATGCATATTCACATTTATTGCTCTATTTTGAATGAATTAACAATGGATGTTATTAAGTATTGCCACAATATTACTGTTTGGGTAATTTGATATTGTTTTTTCAATGTTAAGCCCTTGATCACATCCATACAATTAACTGATCTCGTCTTATATCGGCCTGGGCTGTGCTTTGGGTGAGACCTTTCCCCTTAAGGGAATTGAAAACCCCAACACACAAGAATACAATGTTGCCCTTTTGTTGGCCCATGCGTAAGAGCCCCGATCTCCATTTCTCACCAACAAATGGTTTCTTTGTCGAGACCTGGTTCTTAATGGGACTCGGCTAACTATATGGCTGAGTTGGTGACAACAAGTTAGATCCATGTTTGGTGGGAAGGGAAGCTTTATATTTTTGCAGCTGAAGAAGTCAAACTACGAGGGTGGGAAGTATCCAAATTAAGAGAGTGTCTTTTCTACGAAGGCCCACCTTTAGATCAATATGAGCTCTTATGGGTTGAACTCCCTGGTAATACTAGAAAATTGGTTGCAATGACTTGCATAAGAACTTGAGTATCATAACAAATATAGAAATATTGCTGAGTAGAGTCACCCAGAGATTTGATTAGTCTAAACCATGTAGACTCACTCATGACAAGGGAAATCAATTTATGGGTAGACAACACTTTGTTTGACTACATTTTGGTATTTGTAGCTAAAAATAACCAATCCCTAGCAAAAGATGAAGATGAAATTAAAAGAGGAGCAAGAGGGAGAGTTTTAAAAACACTACCACAGTGGATTAAAATCTAGTTGGTTGAATTTGGAAATTTTCCTCTAGATTGGATAGAATGGAGGAGCAAACCCCTCATGCCTAGGGGAAGGTCAAGGTGATGCATTATGTTGTGAAAGGTAAATCTAATATCAATGGAGGGGACTGGCATTGATGAATCCAAGGATGAGTGAGTATAATTAAGATTAGAGATAAAAGAAAAAGGGTGGAAAAACTAGTTAAGAGAAGCATGAAGGAGAAGCACAAAACTAGAATAAATATTAAGGAATGGGGAAAGGAGAGAAGAAACCCAAGAGGAGATACGTTAGTTGAAGTAGAGAGAGGAATTGACTAGTGCCAAATTAAGAGAGAATGGGGTTGACATGTTGAAAAAACCAGTGAGAGGAAGCCACAGGAAAGGCACGAGTAGGAGGCTGGATAGTGAAGATCACTTTTCACATAACAAAGTGCACTATCATACACTAGACTCAGCCCTGAATGTAGGTGAGGAACATCATGAGTTATCAATATCTACTCCATAAAGTGAAACCCTCATTGAACCAGGAACCAAAAGTAACATAACTAGCACTCTCCTGACTACCCCCCAGGAACCCTTGTAAAATTTGGTAAAAAACTCTCAAAATTTTGTTATGTATTTACCTTAGTATAATCATATGAATAGTATTACTAGTATTTCTCAAACAGTTCGTTAGTAGGACGAAGCAATAATATTTCTCAAAACATTAGTAGCAACATTGTAACATAACCAGGACTCGAAGGGTTTATATTTGTTGGAACACCAACTATAGTACCAATGGTAGGAGTTTCAAAAGGACCACCATTGTGGTTTCCATAATTTTTGGGGAATGATGGAGAAGATGATGCGGCTCAATATGGAACATATGAGAAACCCTAGTCATGGCCAAATTGGTAGAGTTATAGACAAATCTCCATGGAAGGGATCCATAGTGGTACACAATATTTGTATAAAGACAAGGAAATAACGTACTGGCTCCCACTTTAGCAGAAATGAAGAAATTTTTCATGGATGAATTCTTACAACCAAAGTTTGAACAACAAGGTGTTTCATAACTCAGAGAAATTCAACAAATGCATGGAAAATTATCTTGGGCATATGCGCACCATTTCAGGGACGTGTTGACCAAGTTAAAATATCCGGTCCACGAATCCCATTACAAAGAGTGGTTTGTCCAAGGGTTGATACCACTAACAATGACACCTCTGTCGAAGCATGTAGTATACTCACCCAGAATTGCATTAGAGCATGTAATGAAGATCGAGTTGATGGAAAACTATCCAAACTATATGGGAGTTGGAGTTGGAACTTCATCTTATTTTGGAGAACTAGCATAAGTACATAATAAGCTTAGAGAAATAATTAAGAAAATTCAAGATCTGAATGCATCAAAGGCAACCTGACCAATGGTATGGTGTACTGGTTGCATGACATAAGGACATCATGATTTAGAGTGTCCACGATTAAGAGGAGGCTAGGTTCCATTAGGTTGAACATTTAGCAAAGGACCCAGTGCGATCAGTGTGTAGATTGGTGCAACAAATCCATTTCATTCTGTAAGAAGGTCATCCTATCCGAACCTTCTAAGTGCTTCCCCCAATGATTTCTGTGAGATCTATAAATCATTTGGTCATCTTCCATAGTTTTGTCCATTATTTAAATATACTCTTCGGTACCCAACATGGTATATTGTGAATTTTGCAGATCAACTATACACAACACTAAGAAATGCAAGGTCCCAGAGTTCCTTATATAGAGATTGGATAGATCCATATTCTGTGTAGTTGATCAACCCCCAAAGATAGGAGGAGGAGGCTCTAGAAGAGGAGGAATATTTAGAGTTGGAAGAGGAGTAGATTTGGAGCTAGGAGAGAAGGAGGTCGTATAGGCCCACTATGATGCTACAATTGCAATGGAGTTGGTCATTTGTAGTGTGAATGTCCTTTACTCAAAATACCATGGTGTACCTATCGATGCACCGACCCTCGTAAAGTGGAAGAATTCCCTAAGCTCGTCACCAAATGGGAAGATCGTGCAAGAAGATTGGCCAACTTCATAAACTATGAACCCGCGAAGAATGAACTATGTCAGGATTTGTTTCCACTCAGGTAGGAACAAAAACCATATTAGACCAATGATGTATAGACTCTCCAGTGATTCAGAAGGAAACATCAAAGAAAGTGAAGTATATACTAGTCCAATAGAAGGAAATTTATAGGGAGGCACCATATATGTTTAATGGAATACCAACTTTGCCATTCCAAGAAGGTACAAAACCATCTCACTAAATTAGGATGGATGATACAAGATATGAGGGAGAGGGATCAGGTACTAATAAATAAAAATCCTATGTTTCTATATGGTTTGATTTACTAAAGGCTATCCTAGAAGATGAGAAAGTTACACATAAGTTACAAAGTGCGCTTCGCAACTTTTCTCATGTTGTGGAAAATGATGATGAGATTTTCACCTCGTTCCTAGAGCGAAACATATAGTTGGTGTGACAACTATGAAGGAAGAGAATATGCCAAGAATTCAGTTTGGATGCCTACGTGCACGGCTATGATATCAATAATGTAATGTTGGACTTAGGCTCTGATGTGAACATTTTACCAAAGAAGTCATGGGACGTAACCGGTTCCCCTAAGCTTGTCTATTCTCCCATTCATCTCTAGATTGAAAAATATTATCGTATTTTCCCCATCGACTAACTAGAGAACGTTGAGGTGGATATAGGAAGTGTCAAGACCACAACTGACTTTGAGATAATTGAGATTATGGGTGAGACATATCCTTATCCAACTTTGCTCGAAATCAAATGGGCCTATGAGAACTATGGAATAATTTATCCAAAGAAGAAAACGATGACCTTTGAGGTTGATGGTATGAAAGTGATGCAACAACTAGATCCACACCAAGGTACATAGTATACTGATCCATTCCAAGTGAATATGGAATGAGATGTTGTAGTCGGGATATGCTGTCTTAGTGTGGGATAGAGACATGACTACGTAAATCAAACTAGAGAGGGTTCCATGAGTTGGAGGAGTATACAAACATTCAATACTAATTTTGAGGATGCTTGGGATATATGGAAAAATAAATGCCATGAATTGTTGTCCAAGCATTGTGAAATGGTGAAATATATTAGATGGATTAGCCTAGAATTCAATCATGCACCAACATATGATGGGATCAATGGCTTGGATACATTATTGTAGGAGATGGAGTCTTCAATAAAAGAGGAATACTGTATAGATGTTTTGGATACAACACTTAGAGGGACTCTCGCAAGATGGTGGCCAATGCATATAAGCAATTTTTTTGACTAGGATACCACATATCTCACTATGATGATCAGGTTCAAGACATATTTGCAAGATAACATGGTAAAATATGTTAAAATGGGGGAGACTAATCCTTATCAGCACATTGCAATTTGCGAGCATTAGTGGGAATTTGGAGGCTTACCACCATAGTTATGTGTTCAACAATTCTTCCATGAGCCCGGTCCTATTCTAAAGGATTGGTATCTACATGAAGAAACAAAGAGACAAACTGACTGTTGAAAAAAGCTACATTCCAAGTTTTGTCAATACTTTTCCTTCTCTGCAACAAGCGACTTAGTAACATAAGAATTAACAACTATAAATAGTGCATTATTTGATGAACAGTTGCATAAAGTAGGACACTCATATTTTTTCCCTGCACATCAAGAATTGATGAACTTTCACTTACCTGTCCCATGGATGAGGAAACACATTTGTTGAACAAAGGTAGATTAAGAAGACCCCGAACTTGATGGGCTAGAACAATTGTGACATCTCCTTTCCAGGAAAAAGAGGGAACCTGGGAAATAAGCTAGACCAAATAAGAATATACTAGAGAAATCTATACATTAAACCCTTGAAACTAAACAAATCAACATTGGGACCAAATGAAAACCAAATATGGCAACCATTAGGGATTACTAGGATGACCAAATAGTCTTTAAATTCACAACCTCCTAAAAGTATATGAAGACTTGTTTTTCATAGAGCTTTACATAACTAAATGGAATTCAAGGAGCTCTCAGGGAGATGAAAGTTACATTAAATCTAGATGCAAAGTTGGTAAAGCATCGACCATGTCGGTTGAATCCATAGATAAAATAGAAGGTGAAGAAATACATTGACCACATGTTGAGTGCAGGATTGGTTTTCCCAATTAATGAGTCTGAATGGATCAGTCCCATCACGATTTAGAGCAAGAAGGATACATAGGACATCCAAGTTTGTGTGTATTATCACCACTTGAATGATGATTGAGTCCATTATCCCTTTCCATCACCTTTCAACGATGAAGTGCTTTCACATATGGATTTTCGGGTTATCATCAAGACTAGACTATAGAAGAGGATAAGAAGAAGACTACATTCACTATTGAGTGGGGGTCATTCATATAAAATGTTATGCCATTTGGACTGAAGAATGCACCAACTATATTATCAAGGATATTGATAGCAGATTTCCGTGAGTTCCTTCATAAGTTCTTAGAAGTATATCTATTTGATTGGACAATTCATAGTTTCCTCAAAGACCATTTTGCTCTTATTTGATTTATGTTGGTTCATTGCAAATAAATGCAGATTTCATTGAACCGACTAAAGTGCGTACTTTGTGTGCCTTTTGTAATTTTTTGGGACATATTTTATGCAAATATGGTGTATTGGTTGACCTTATGTAAATTGTTTCCATTATTAATCTGTTGGCACCAACGATAGTAAAACAATAGCCATCCACATTAGGTCATATTGAGTATTATAGAAGGTTCATCTGTAGCTATGCATCTATTAATACACCATTGGAGAAACTATTGAATAAGGACAATACTTTTCAATGGAATGAATACTATAAGCAAGCACTCAACGAGCTCAAAGAGAGAATGGTAAACACCCAAATCCTAGCATTCCTTGAATGATAGAAGCAATTCCATGTCCATGTTGATGCATCGGGAATTTCCCTTGGCACTGCCCCGGACCATCCCGGGGAAGGCGAGACATACCATCTAGTGTACTTTGCTAGTAGAAAGCTATCATAATCAGAACACAACTACAATACCATAGAGCGGGAATATTTGGATACGATTTATGCATTATGGAAGTTCCACCACTACCTATTGGGAGGGAATTTCAAGTTCTTCATGGACCATTCCACCTTGAAGTATCTTGTGAACAAGATGTAATTCGAATGAATAATACGTAGATGGTTACTTATGTTTCAAGAGTTTTCTTTTGATATTATCGTGAAGTTGAGAAACCACAATCATGGGCCAGACCATCTATCTCATATAGAGTCGGGAGACGTTGATGGACCAGTGGATGATTAGTTTCTAGACACTGCATTATTCAAAGTAGAATCCATCCCAGATCACATAGAAGAGATCACACTGTTTCTTAGTACAAGAAAGGTTCTAGATGACTTTTCCACCACATAAAAAAGACACTTAGTTGTAAGAGAAACAATGTATTAGCTAATTGAAATCCAACTATATAAACTTGGGATCAATGGCATCTTGCATAAATTTATTCTTGATCATGAGTGTGGAAATATTTTATGGGAATTCCATTCTAGAGATGCAGGAGTCCATGTTGGCGAAAAAGCCACCTGTAGAAAGGTGCTACCAGGTAGACTATGGTGGCCTAAGTATTCAAAGATGATAACATGTATGCACAAAAAATGTGACATCTACCAACGTGTTTGTCGACCATGTTGTAGAGATGAACTCCCATTGAATCCAATTTGAGCATTACAACCATTTGAAAATGGGCAATTGACTTTGTAGGACAGATTCACCCACCAACAAAGCATTCAAAATCACGATATATTATTCTACAATAGATTATTTAACCAAGTGGGTCGAAGCTACATTAGTTTGAGATTGTTCTATAGAAACAATTACTCAGTTCATTTATGAAAACATCATCACTCGATTCAAGTGCCCCAAAAGTCTTACAAGTGATTAGGGAAAATATTTTTTGAACAATACAACTGAAGAGTTGATAATTGAATTCTTGATTCAACATCATAAGAGCATTGTCTTCATAGATGTTGCATGTCGCATGTTGAAAGCGTTGAGATCCACTGAGGATCTCAAATCAAAGCGTTGCGATCCCTGATGATGGAATCACCTACATGAAGTTCGAAACGTTGGGTTCCATAAACCAAGAACATTTTTTTCCACCCATCTTTAATCATCATAAGAGCAGTCCATACCACCCTTAGGTGAATGCCACTATAGAAGAATTTAATAATATTTTGGAGATTGACCTAACCAAAGTCTATTGTGCAAAAAGGGACGAATGGGGTGAAAAAATTCCAGCTGTACCATGGGATTATAATACTACTACAAAAAAGCTTCACAAGCAGACTCCATTCCAGTTGGTCTATGGAAAAGAAGAAGTGGTTCCCACCAAATTCATCGTTCCAAGTCTTTACATTGAAAATGAAACATAATGAAAAAAATAAGAAACTGTTGTGAAACAACTTGTAGAACTCATGAAACTTGAAAAATATCACTTTATGGTAGAGTATCACACAACAATAGAAAAAGGGTGATAAAAAACATGGCATGATTGCCGCATCAAGAAGAAGCAATTCTCCAAAGGTGACAAAGTGCTATTGTATGATAGCAAGTTTATGAAACATCAAGGGAAGTTACATATGAATTGGATTGAACCATTCATTGTTGCAGAAATGAAATACTCTAGCTTTATGAAGTTTATGCAACTCAATGGTATTTTTGTTCATTATGGGTGAATGTCACATGCTTGAAACCCTATGCTTCTGATCAATAATTATGCAAAGAGATCACTCCTACTCTTTAGAGTGAGTTATTTAGGAGTTAATGTTTCTTTCTTTCTATTTCAGGTTAGTGATGTTTCTTTTCAATTTGTTTCCACATTTTATTTTGGTTGTAAGTTAGTTATCACCAATGTGGTTGGGGAGGGTCCCACATCCAGATTAATTTTTTGTCAATATTCCATTGCAACAGCGCAACCATTATTTTCATAAGATTGAGGATCATTCATGTGAATCTGCATGCACTCCAGATCATTCAGTGTGTCGTCATGGAAACCTCATCTATCTCAACTTTACCACAACCCCGCTCACCCAATTCCCCCACCCATGCGATTCATCCTCCATCATTACCTTCTTACCGAACGGTTGATTCCCAAAATTGTTATCCTAAACTTGTGCAATGAACATCCCTTACCCAGATCCCTGACTCATCATTTCCCATCTAATCCATACCATGTGAAATGCCACCCCAATGCAGTTCACCATCTATATAAGGAAACATAACATCCATTATCACACATAGTCATTTTCCCATGCATCATCTTGGTGAAGCCATGCAGATAGTACCACCATCCCCTGAGTCCATTCCCTTGATGTTATATGAGGTTTCGTCCCTATTTGATCCTTGCTTGGTTGTATACACATAAAGCACACCATTGATCGCTCCCTATCCCAGTTCACGTTAGATGAACATTTTTATGCACACAACCTAGTAGGACTCCCAAGACTCATGCTAGATAATCATTTTGAGAAATATTTATGTTCTTTTAACAAGAGTTGTCCTCGATTTTCCTACCACATCTCACTCCGTCAAGCCCCTTTCTCCCATCGTGGAATCTTATGGGAGTTTGATAGAGTGAGGCTTCACAAGCCAAGATGTATATACATGTTAGAAAAAAAATAAGTTAGAGAGAAAACATGTTTAGGAATAATAATTTTTAAATGATTCATTTTTATTGTATGTTTTTGTTGTTGTAAGTCTGACAAGTCTCATTGACCATTACTCTAGAAGCACTTTCCATTGTTTTTATATAACATGATTCCTGAAATCATTGGTTTTATTTTTGTATCATAGGAGGAAAGCACTTCTATATGTTCTTTTCACTATATCGCTCATAGTTTTATAAAATCCCCCCACCTCCCTCTTTCATTAACTTCCAACACCACTCCAGATGAATCAAGGACCATTTCATCATTATTTACATCCTTCATAATTTTTTTTAGGACAACATTCCCTTCCCTAGCTATCAATCCTTGCACAACAATCAACAAATGTGGAATATATTGTTTGAAACATGTTAGCAACTATTATTAAGAACTACAATATTATTGAAAATTTACAGATTTTTATTTATTATTGGTTACCTTGTGATTCACCTAATTCATTTGTTTGCAAATTTTTGATCAAGGTTTTACACTCTTTGGCACTCATATTGCAAACAATATTACCAAGTTTCTTCAAGTTTTTCTCTACATCACAAACACTTTTTAATGAAAATGGGTATTTGATATATTTATAAAAAGTTTAATTGAGTCAACATAAAAAAGTTACAATAAATCATCCCAAAAATATCACTTATAGAGTTTTTGCAAGAAATTGATCCCCCCATATACATGCATTCAATTTTTTGTTGAGTATTTTCCTATATACATCGATGACTCTATAACTGTAAATTTTAACAAACTAGCCTAATAATAACAGATAAAAAAGACCATAAACAACTAAAACTAGGTAGAAGTAGGAGCAATGTTCATAACCTGGTATTCCTCATTTTCTTCAATATTTTCTTCATGATCTTCTTCATTATCTTCATGCACATTCGATCTTGAAATGGTTACAGCTGCAATGGATTGAGGAACATAGGATCCCTCGGTCTCTCTGCTTGTGAAATAGTTTGTGGTGTGAGATTGCTTTGCTACTGGAATATCATCATGTTTGTCTAGAGTAATCTAAATAGTATCTACTTGAGCTTCATGTATACAAATTTTATCATATTCATCATCTAATAGAACAAATAAGTAGGACACTTGTGATGAAATATGATGCACTGTCTACTCAACATCCTCATATTTCTCCAAAGTAGTTGAAACTACTTCCACTTGGCTTCATAAATTTGAATATTTCCCTCTAGACAACCATGTAGATAAGAGGTGTGGGTTGAGAGCCGATGAAAAACTTGCTCAACGTCTTCCAGACCGTATCCAATAAAAGGTGAATGAGTAATGATTTGTCTATTTGCATCAATCAACTATTCCGATAGGGAGTTCATCCACCACATTTTATTGTGAATATCTTTAATATATGCTCTGGTGTCTTGGATTTCTTCAGGGAGTTTCAATAATTTATTTTCTATTTTCATTACAGGGTTAATAAAAAACCAACCACACACCTCCTATGGAATTAATGTTCACCAAACTCTCTAGTTAATGGAAAATGTTGATGTTGTTCTCAATATACTACAAATTCCCTATAAAATATCCTCAACTTGCTTTGTGAGGTTTGCACCAAAAGTCCACTCCACTAAGGCACAAAGGAGGAAAATTATTTTCTTCAACGATCTTGAGTCAAAAAACTCCAAAGTCAAAGACATAGCTGAATCCAATATTAAACTATAGGTGTCGGCCTAAGAAATCTCCACCTCATTCTCAACACTTACAAGAAACCAATCCCATAGTGTGCAGGGGAAGGCATCGATATCCCCAACATTTTGCAACACCATTATCGATTTACTACGCACACCAAACCTCCTTCCCTCAGTGTGACTTACTGCATAATGACAATGCAAGTGAAATGAATTAACACCAATATACAAAGCAACCTCATGGAAAAACCACCCCTTGGTACCACCACACATCCAAGAGCTAATCCCAGATGTATGAGCCTATTGTTCTCGATAAGCTTCAAAACTCCAAATGCCTCGAGCCATTCTCATGGATGAATGAAGTGATTAGAACGATAAATGGGGTTCATGACATTATTTAGATTCATTAATGTGCAACAAGACCTGATCCTTTCAAGGAAAATGAACTATTGCAAATGCTTGATGTCTTAAGGGATCCAACATGTTAAGAGTTGGCCTCCATTTCTTTAACCCACGAGGTAGTAGGGAGGCTTCTTTTTCTATATTTTCAAGTGATTCATTATTTTATCGATGGATATGATAGAACCAACTACTTCGAATGTGAAGGAGAATACTAATGTTGCATTAATGATATAACCTTTCAGCTATTTGATCCATAATTTCTTGCTTGCATCTAATTTTAAAGATAATTAGGAGGGAGTATACTATTACTACTAACGATTGAATTCAAGAGAGTCATATTGCAATCCCAAATATAAGGTGTCTTTCAGCTTGATTATTAGTAGCAATCCTTAAACCATAGGAAAAATTTAGCACTATATTCCTTTCGGGATAAAAGAGGATCCCTCCCGCACCTACCTCCCTTTCTCTACATCATATATGTTAACCAATACACATCATAACATACAATTTAATTCAAATATATTGATTTTATAATAAATTTCAAAGAAATTGATTTGTTCTCTTTTTGGGGTGTGCTCATATCGTGCTCATTGCTAGAAGAAGGTTTCCTTGGATTTCTATTAGACATCTTCTATCAATAAAGGCACCGCATAATTAAATGGAGAAACTGTTAAATATATATTTAAAAATAAATTATATAATTTTAAGCTAAAAACACTTTTTGGTTAGTCGATGCACATTATACAAAAATATGCACCAGTGCACAAACATTATATATATGTACCAGTATAGTGTGGTAGTTTTTTAAAATTCGAAATAATTTAAATTGTCTGTTTTTTATTAGAGCACCACCACATATTGGTTGTACTTGTTGCACCGATACACCTGCTAGTTAAAAATAAAAAAAATAAAAAAAAATAAAAACGATGTTATTTTAGATGAAGTGCACTGGTGCGTTAATATGTATAGTCTGCACTAAAAAAACGACAACATTTTTTAAAAGGCTAAGAAGAACATGTTTCAACAAGCGATGCAATGAGCAGACCCATTGCATCAAATGCCCAATGCCTCATATATAAAAACACAAAGATATTAAATATACAATGTATAGAAAGAAATACTCTCATCATGAAATTGAAAAGATGGTAAAACCCTAATGTTAAATTTTGTAGCCACATAAAACAAAAGGGAAGCAATAAGAAAAAAAGATTTCCATCGTTGAAGGTCACTAGTAAAAACCTTTTATTTTTTCAGAATAAACTATAAATACTATTAGGAAAGATTTAAACAATCTTTAAGAATCATTAAGAGAAAACTGAATACATGGATTTTTTGCTATGTAGAGTTGTATGTGATCTACAATACTTCACATTTAGAAAATATTGGCTACTCAAAAGTCTTCCCTGGTAATATCTCTTGCAAAACTCTCACTTGAACTTTTGGAAAAAGATCGGGTCTCCAGGTTTTCTATTATAAACACATTTATTATTTTCACTTTTTGAAAATAAAATTCTTGCTCATTTACCCATTGGATATTTAAGTGCATTGATGAAAAATGCATTTGTTTTTTTTGTGTGTGTGTGTGTGTTTTCATTTTAGTTGAACCTTATTGGATAAAATGCACTGGTGCGATTTTTCCATGATCACATCACATTATATTAAATTGAAAAATGAAGATGCAAACTTCCCCTATTATATCTTAGTGGATAATTTCTTTTATTGATGTCTTTGCTTATGTTTTTATTCGGTGCATAGTGAGAATGTTATAATATTAAATGGACAAAACTTCATATTCCAACTCATACCATATTGTTCAAAGTTCAAGTTCTCCCATGTTGTTTGTAATAAGTTCATATTTTAATTATATTTTGATCATCTAATTGAATTTATGTTATTTATGCATGTGCATGTGAATAATTATGTATTTAATTTTGCAGGATCCTGATTCGAGATCGAGTTTGGATGCACAATATATTCCTTGACTCAAGAAACACCACAAGCTCTTGTCAAGAGCAAGATATTACAAGAAGTTGGTAAGAAAAAATGGAAAGTCACTTTACTCCATTAATTGTAACATGCCATCTTCCAATTACAATCCTAAGTCATTCGTACTTCATCGTGAACTATATCTCTTTTATGAAGCCCCAATAATAAGTGGTTGTTCAAAATGTCAAGGGTTGAAGGGGAACCTTCAATGTGTGATACTAACCCATTATATTAATGATCGACTACCAATGTTGATGGTCTAATACCTCCCATTGCGGTGAAAAATCCAATAGGTGAAAAAGACACGTAGGAACACTTTTCTATGCTCCTCTTTTGAAAATTTGGATGCCAAAAAAACTATGTTTCATCCTAGATTGACCAAACTATATATTTATATTTAGTCAATTTAAATTTATAGTTATCCAAACTATGATATCAATACCACTCAAAACATTTGTACGAGGAGATCCAAAAATTTGTACGAGGTAAGAACAAAAATGTCCATGTACACACCAAGGCTAGTTCATTTGTTGTAGGGTAGTGATGACTATTAAATGTACAACATCACGAGTCATTCTCCAAGCCAATATTTTCTATCTAGGATTGGGCCTCATTTGTTGAGGTAGAGAGACCGAGTTAGAGAGTAACTTGGAGTGGATTCTTACGTTGGACCTAAGGATGACTAAGCCTTCAGTTCTAATAGGTTAATCCTCATGTATTGAGGTGAATGCTTTGATTGATAAAAATGTTGATGTTGTAAAGTCTTGTAGTACAAGGCTCCAGAATTGTGTGTATATCAATTCATGATTCTCATGTGGACCACCAGTTATAGTAGGTACATATTAGGTGGATCTGCAGTTATAGAGGTTATTGATTCTCATGTGGACCTCTAGTTATAATAGGTACCTAGGAGGGAGACCTCTAGTTATATAGGTGATTTATTTTCATGTGGACCTCCATTTATAGTAAGTACCCATGGGGTGGACCTCCAATTATAGAGGTGAATGGCTTGCATGCTAAAGCTTTAGTGTTGTGTGATATATTAATAACCATGGTCATTTGATATGGATAAAGCTATTAAGTCTCCTCTAGAGTAAATTACACTACAACAATTTACCCCTTTAGTGTGGGTTTAGGCTTGCAGGGGTCTTGCTAAAACCGACTCTAAAAGATTTCTTAGAACTTTCGGGGCAGTTTTTGAACCCCCCCAAATGTAACGAAAATTGAAATTTGGTGGTGGTTTTTTAACAACCACTTCTAAAAGTTAAATTCTCATGAATCTTAGGGTTTTTTTTAAAACAATCACCCCTAAATGTGTGTTTTAAGGTGGTTTGCTTACAACCCCCCCTAAAATCATAAGAATTGAAATTTTGGAGGCAGTTTTTTAACAACCACCTTTAAAATTTGATTTTTATGACTTTGGGGGATGGGGGGGGGGTTAAAATGACCACCCCTAATGTGGTTTTTAAGTAATCCTTTTGAAAACCCCCCAAGCCCCCCTAAAATCCATTAGAACTTAATTTTTGGGGGTGGTTTTTTAACAACCGCCTTAAAAAGTTCAATTCTCGTACCTTTTTTTTGGGGGTTTATTAAGACTGCCCCTGAATATATTTTTAAGGGTGTTTTTTTACAACCCACTCCCTAAATATCATGAGAATTTAACTTTTAGAGGCAATTTTTCCACTCCCCCTAAAAGTCATGGATATTTAACTTTTGGAGGTGGTTTTTTAAAACCATTCCCAAAAGTCATTAGAATTGAAGTTGTGTAGGGAATTTTTTACAACCGCCATGAAAAGTTCGATTCCCGTCACTTTTTTTGGGAGGGGTTTAAAATAATGATCCCTAAATATATTTTTCAAGGTGTTGTTTCGACAAACACCCTACAAGTCACGAGAATTTAACTTTGCGAGGTAATTGGTTAAAAACTACCACCTCAAGTCAAATTCTCATGACTTTTAGAAGGGGTTTATAAAGACTACCCCTAACTATTTTCTGTGTTTTGAAAACTACCTTAAAAGTAATGAGAATTGAAATTTTAGAGATGATAGTGTTATAAAAAACCAGTTCCAAAAGACTTGTTTTAGAGACGGTTTATATATGTAAGTTTTTATTGTAGCAATTGCATCAAGTGTTTAGGATTATAGGGGGCACTAATATATACATGTATATATGTGTCTATATATATACGTATATATATACACACACACACACATATGTATGCATATATATATGTATATATACATATATATGTATGTATATATACATATCCATATACATATACATATACATATACATATACATGTTTACATACATACATACATACATACATACATACATACATACATACATACATACATACATACATACATACATACATACATNAGGGCTGCACCTCGTTCGCTCTTATTACAGAGCTAACCCAATGGGGACATCAAGTGAGGCCCTTATATAGCAATGTATAGCCCCTCAGGGATTTTACCCTGAGACCTTGTTCTCACAACTTACAACACTCAACCACTTGAGCTAGCCCACAGGGCTATATATACATACATACATACATGCATACATATATATATGTATGTGTATATGTATATATACATACATATGTGTATACACACACACACACACACACACACACATATAATTTTTTTCAAAGCAGAAAAAGTTCAACTTTGTATTATTAAAAGTTTATGCAAGATATTACATAAGCAAGTATACAAAAATGATTCTTTTAATCTGGTTACATTAGTCAAGAGGGATCGAATACTGAAACATATCTATCCAAGATGAAAACAGATTGATTGTCACCCTTTGAATCAAAATACACTATCTCAGACTGTTGATGAACTCACATAGCATGCACATAAAGAGCCAAATATGCCCAATTAACATATAAAAAGTTAGGGCCTCTCAAGGTATATCCAACCTGCCTGCCCTGGAGAGAGAAAAGTGGTGCCAAACCTCAAAGTGGATGAAGCCATCCATATATCCAATCCCAATCTTTGAAAGTTTATCAGCAACATCATTATATTCCCAATAAATATGCTGAAAAGAAATGACATTAAACATAGAAATCATCCTTCTTGCTTTCATCTTCCAATGATCCAATATAATAGAATGAAAGTTTGAAGCTCCCTTTTCCCAGCTAATGATAACCTATGAGTCCCCAACAATCATAACATCCTCAATCCTACAAAGCTTTTCGAAGTAAAGAATTCCCCAAAGAGCCAGAAACTTCGATGTGGAATTAGGTCCTCTCCCTATCTTCATCCAACCCTTATTAATAAATGAGGGCCAATTTTAAAAAACATCCCCGCCCCATAGATGCCTTCCTATTCTGCTTCGTCAAAATGTCCCACAGGATAAGCCAAACTCGAAGCGGGTGCCCGAAGGAGACGATGCACCTTTAAACTCTTATTCTTTTTTTTCCATTCAAGAAAAGCCCCCATAATTCTGGTGGATATAGCAACTTGATCACAAGAAATCTAATAAAAAAGTGCTATGTTTCTGGCCTTCCAACACTCCCAAAATAAAAATAAAGTGAGGGAGCTAAGCCTCTGCTCCTCTCTATACCATCTGCCCAGATTTTCATCCAAGGTTACAACATCTCAAGGACTAGAAATATTAAAATGGATACACAAAACCTTCGATATATCCATAAATAAATAACAAGAACCAAACACATGTTGGACAGTCTCTTCATTTGATTTACACATAATGCATCTACCTGGACCAGAGAGGCCTTTTACCTGTAGAAAATCCCAAGAGAGGATCTTTCTATTTAAACACAACCACATAAACAATTTAATCCTTAACAAACATTGAACCCTCCATAACCACTTCGTCCACCAGCAAGTACTTAACATAAACAATTAGATCATAAGCCAATTTTTCTGTAACTATCCCACTCTGTTTATTTTGTCCCCAAACTAACTTATCGGGAGTGTTTATAATAGAAATACCTGCATGGATCATGCCAGCCGTGTACCTATTCCACTCGTCCTTTAATATGCCTTCCAAATTCAAATCCTGAGTAGAAAACCAATTAGAGTGACCAAAGGGTCCACCCTTCCAGGCCTGTTGCAAAACAATAATGTTTTTACTATGCAATTAAGACACCAGTCTCTTTGACAACCTATAACCTGCATTAAGGCCCACAATTGAATCCAAACCAACACTTGCTTGGATAACTCTTCCAATGGACCATTCGATAGCTTGGTTAATAATTGGAAAGCTTCTTAAGAAACAGTTCCAAATGATTGAAGAGTTACGATAATTCCTCTTAAATATTGTGATCCATAGCTCCAAACCCTACTGGTTTAAATATTTATCCCTTACGAATTTTCCCCAAAGACCCACATTAAAAAGATACCTATAGAAACTTTTAGTACATAGAGAGTGTTTAAAAATTGACAAATTTTGTATACCCCACCCCCTCACAAGATTTAGGTGCAAACAAAATTTCCACACAAGTGAAACTTACAAGTAACTAGGTTGTCTTCCCATAGAAACTGAAACATCAATTTTTTGATATTCGACGAGATAGAGATCAAAATTCAGTATAATGAGTACCAAAAGACATGTATACTTTGAAGGACACAAGTAATCAAAGTAAGCCTTCCCACCAACGATAGGTATCTAAAAGACCAACATTTTATTTTCCGAGAAATCCTACGAATAAGCAACTTCCAATCCTTCGAAGTATACCCATTGGTTTTGATAAAAAAACAAGGTATTTAAAACCCCCAATGAAGTCTTCCATTTTAAAGTTTCGAATCTCGGATATGGACAATCTCAAAAATTCATCCACATTTTCAAAAATAAAACAGGATTTCTCATTACTAACCTCAAGGCCCAAAGCTTCACAAAACAAAGAGATTAGATCCTTAAAGGACCTCCACTCCACTGAACCTTTTCCAAATAGGAGAACATCATCCATAAAAATAAGATGAGTTAAGCAAATCATCCCTACGAACTATACTCCTGCAATATATGTGTTATCCTTTGCATTTCTAAAAGAAGGTTGATACCTTCAATGGAAAGAATAAAGAGATCATGGGACAGAGGGAAACCCTACCCAATTTCCCTTTCTCTAGAAAAATATTGAGTGGGAAACCCATTGATTAAGAACACAAATCTAGAGGATGAGATACATCCCATGATCCAGGATGAATCCTCATAAGATAAACTTGATTGAATAAGGATTAGTCTGAGAAAAGATCAATCAAGGCGACTGTAATCCTTTATTAAGTCCATCTTTAGGATACAATCTTTTTTCTTACTCAGTTTAAGAGAAAGAGTACATTCCTTCGCAATACCAACAACATCCTGTAATTGTCTATTCGGTAAAAAACTAAACTAATTCTCAGAGATAAACTTGTCCAAAGAGGCTTTCAATCTTTCAGCTATGATTTTCATTATAATCTTATACAAAAGGCCACACAAAGAGATAGGTCAATAATCACTGAAATAATCAGTCTTGTCTTTCTTCGGTATGAGAGTAATGAAAGTAGTATTTAGTGAACCAGGAACCCCACCGACCCTTCTAGGTTCATTCACTGCATCAACAATCTCAGGACCCAATAAGTCAAAAATTTAAAAAGAACTCTATTGTCCACTCATCTGGACCGAGACTTTTGTCCTTTGGAAAATGAAGCAAAATACTCTTTACTTTATCCAAAGACATCTGAAGCCCTATCCTTGGACAATCCCCATCCTCAAAGATACGAGGAAATAACTTAACAAGTTTTAACTGACTTAATAGACTTGCAGAGTGAGGCTTTGAGAAAATACCTTGAAAGTAATAAAAAACATTTTACTTGAGCTCCTGGACACCAGACACCACCTCTCCCTATGAATTCATGATATCCCAAACATAATTTGTCATTTTTCGCCTATTTGTATACATGTGAAAACATTTTGTGATATCGTCCCCTGCTTCCAGCCACACAACCCGCATTTTCTGCCTCCATATCTCTTCCTTTTGCCTCATAATCTTCCTCCTATGGAATCCAACATCAGCAATCTAGTTTTTCTTTCTTTAGAAGAATTCATCATCTACCCCTTTAGATAGTCACCGATACTCATCATCAATTCTCACTAGCTCAACTAAATTATTTTTCTCTCTCTCTTTCTCCCATTTTTAGAATTCAATTTTTAACAAATTCAACTTTCTAACAAGGTTGTTCAAAGGATATTTGCAATTCCCCTTATTCATATTTATTCTAGTGTTTTGAACAAAATCACAGAAATCAGGCTCCTCAAGCCAAACACGATTAAATTTAAAGGGGTAGTGAACCGGTTCAATATCGAAATTTAACTGCAAACAAATAGCTTTATGGTCAAAAAAACCAGTTACATAAGCGTAAGATCTGTACCTTCTTATATCCTCACATAACATCTCAACCATCAAAAATCTGTCTGGGAATTTATCCACTCCCATAGAACCACAACGACCATTGGACCTAGTTGGGACCAATACATGTGGTAGGACATCAATAAGATTAGGAGAATCAAATAAGGAGATAAAATAATCAGCTAGTGGATCCTTTAAGTCACCCCCACCCCAAACTTCTCTCGAAGATACCGTTAAGTTTAGATCTCCTGCCAGAATGAGAGCTCTGTCATTAAGAATACCCGATTGAGATACATTATCCCAGAATACACGATGATGATGATAAGGGGCATATACATTAAGAATATGAACAACATCTTTAAACCCTTTTAACTTCCCTTCCACCAAAATCCCTACAATAGTGATAAACACCTTTAAATATGCTACTTTTGGATCCCAAGCGACCAAAGTGCTACCCAACAAACCTACAACATCCAAAGCACAAACATGCCAAATTGGTTTAATTTTAAGGAAATACTTACAAGCATAACCTGTTGAAATCATAATTGAGTGTAACAACAGAACCCCTGGTCGAAGGAACCCCATAAGTTGTTTAAGAGCAAAACGTTTAGGGCCACTTCCAAGCCCTCAGATATTAAAGGAGACCAAGATCATGATTGAACCACACCAAGGGTTGAATCATCTCTAAGAGCCCACATAACCACAGTATGAACCTACTTAGGAAGGTGAGGTAAACCTTTTTTGAATGGAGAAGTGACTAGAGGGTTTTTGCAATCACGGGTTCCCCCATCTCCAAAAACAACACCCCCAACCTGCTTAGATTTTTTGGATTTTTTGGATTTTCTAAGAGTAACATTGGGGTTATAAATAGAAGAGATAGGAAAACAATCAGAACCCTCGGTTGTAGAGGAAAAAGTCTTAAGTGGAAAATTTCCACCTTGTGACATAGTCGAAGGATTATCCTGGACCAAAGAAGAAGCAATAACAATATCGAGAGGGTTTACAAGATTTCCCATCAATGGGGGGATGCCACTAGGTAGAAAAGGCGAGGAAGAAGATACTAGGAGAAGCCCATTTTATACATTAACATCCAAAGAATCAATTGTCACCCCCCTCAAAATGAGGTAATCCTTGTCTACAAACACCTCCATCTCATCCAAATAATTTCCCATTCAAAAGTCCAAACCTTCACCATATATAATCGCCCCCTTTGCCAAATTTGGGAAAGAAATAGACTCCCGGACATCATTGATTGATAAGAACTTTAAAAGTGTAGGAAGGGAAATAACAAACTTACCTACAAAAGTATCAATTGAAGCCTTATGTAGAGGAATCAGGAGGTTGACTCCAGGCACCACGTCCTCCAAACTACATATTTCCTCCTCAGTATTCCTCAAAAGCGAACGATGATCAGGTTCAAAATGACAATCTTCTTTTTGGTGGCCCGTTTGCTTGTGCTTGAATCATCTTAAGGGGATGCACCAATAATCAAGCTTCTGAATAAAATTTCCACCCTCCCATACCACCTCTAACTCACCTGGAAGGCCACTAGCAGTATTAATTTCCACCAACACTTGAGGAGCCATCCGGTCTGCCCCCGTAAGATGAAATGCCTCCATCATTATGAACTTCCC
>LPNX010886670.1:574547-611133 GCA_001517045.1 Pseudotsuga menziesii
ACACACACACACACACACACATATATATATATACGTATGCATGTATATACGTATGCATGTATATATGTATGGATGTATATATGTATGTATGTATATACATATACACATATAAAATACATACATACATACATACATATATATATATATATATATGTGTGTGTGTGTGTGTGTGTGTGTGTGTGTGTGTGTGTGTGTGTATACATATGTATGTACATACACACACACACACACACACATATAAATATTCCGCCGGAACAAATCTCTTTATTCTGTTGAATAAACATGAACTTCCCTCAAGGAGCATACTGTTATAGCTGATTTTACCACACATGGTGAATCACATTTTCATGGCCTTCCCTGTCCCTCTGTAGACTCCTTAGACCCCATGTACCATTTTTGTTCCTTTGATGTTTCCAAGATCATCCCTAAAAACATGCAAAAATTGCCGTATGCGACTTTTAAACCCTTTATCACGTATATATGCGGTTTGACCCCTAAAACCGCGTACATCGGTATGTGTGCAAAAGGCCAAATTATTTTGGAGTTTTCCTTGATGTGGATCCGACTCACTTGTCTCCTAGCCTTCCATATGCCTTGAGATTGCTTGGATTCGACCTTTCATTACCCCATTAAAGAGCTATATAAGGAACCCTTTGGATACATTGAAGGCATGAGGAATTGAGAGCAAGAAAACTATAGTCCATTGTTGCCAGAGCTTATACTTGAGTCTGAATCCCTTTGTCACTTGGAGCACTTTTGTGTTCTTCCCAAGCTTGCCCTTTGCTTGTGAGCTTGCTATCGAGAGATGGAGGATTGAAGTGGTGGAGGCCCAAGTGGGGGACTCAGTTTCTCCGATTCGCAGACGTGCCAACAGAGGTTGTCTCTATTGTAATATTTGTTATGATATTAATAGAAATATCTTTTCCTGTCCAATAATGTGTATTTGAATGAATATTTGATCCATGGATGATTTCAAATGCTTATATGTTATTGATTATATATGCTAGTGTAGGTCTAACACGATTATATATAGCATGCTTGTCTTGTTTATTGAATGTTGAGGAAGCAATCTATCAATTCAAGATGGAGTTGGAAAGCTCAACGGGGATCTACATCAGCCATATGGAATAAGGAAAAAATCGAGATCCTTTAGTGTTAGATATTTGGTTTCTCTTGCATATAGGAAAGGATTGATTTCTAGAGTCAAGTTGTCTATTGTGGTACCCCAAGCCATAGGAATTTCTCTTCGTAACAGAATTGGCGACTCCACTGGGGAGTTCCTAGTAGTTTTCCTTTGGGGGTTTTTTATTGGCATTCAATGTTCTTGAATTTCTCTTATTTCTCTGTTTCTGAGTCGGGTCTGAGGGCATGTTTTCCTGGTAGTGTTTGATTGGTGTGAATTTTTTCTTAGTTTATCTGTTTGCCTTTCTTTTTATACATTTTTCTTCCTGTACGCGAGTTTTTAACTCACAGTCACATATACATGCAGCTTTGACTACTATATCCGTGTACATACGCGGGTTCACTGCGAACAGTCGCGTATGCCTTGAGTTTTTCCTTTTAGAGGAAGATGGATTGTTGCTGGGTGAATTTTGATGATTGCTGAGTCTCCTTTGATACTGATAGAGTCTGTATACACCTCTGTTTCTGACTGGAGACACTTTTTTTTTTAGGGTAAATTTCTTTTTTAAGAATGTTCTTGTCATTGCATTTTCAATTTTTTGTTTTGGGATTAGTGCATTAGATTTCTTTTACCTTAGTACTTTGCGTGAGTGTTGTTTGATTGTGCTTGCAGAGTCTGGGGATGGTAGAATCATTCTTTTGCTTTAGTATCTCATTTTTATTCAAAAAATCCAGAAATATTTGCTTCTTTGCATCATTATGCATTGCACTTTGCATTTTGCATGGTACTTGCACTAGGTTTGCTTAGAGAAGTATTAGTTAGGATTTCATATAGGAATGACTGCATTTGTCATTTGAAGAAAATTTTGCATTTCATGTAGTAGCATGCCCTGTTTTTCATTCGACACAATGCATTTGCATTGATTGTTAGGTGTGCATTTTACTTCGAGTTGAGTCATAACACCATTGGTTGCACGATCATCTACCTTTTTTGAGTAATAAAGCCAAATAAAATCAACACTTAATTAAAATGGATTACACTATTTTCTTTGATAGGGTACACCAACAAGATTAGGTTTTAGGGTCTTGGAATAGTTCATTGTGAGTAAATTCTCCAAGACCACTAAACAACAACATGTATGTGTTTGTCTAGGTGAGAGTGTGAAATTCCTTGGTATAATTATTGTTTCTCAGGATCCTCCTCTTACAAGGGAGTTAAGCACGAGACAGTGTGGGCAGTTATTAATTGGGATGACCCCTAGTCATAACTGAGTAGCACTGAAGATATTTCCAGGATTGTATTCATATCTGGGGGCTCTTTCAAGATTTTCGGGCTTTGCTACCCTGCCCATACGGTCAATCCCGCCTGCGACTGTCTGCCTGAGCATTGATTATATTGAGGTGACCTTAGTTGCCTTACCTAGGTTATCAAGGGGGTACTTTGTAGGGGTTATTCTGCAGGTGTCCTGGCCAGGTTGGGGTCGGACAACATAGTCTCTATATGTGTTGAAGCTGAGGGCCACAATAATTGGTTACGAACCTCCGCTTGTTGTGTATGGGAATCTCAAGCCTCTCCTAGGTGAGACATACCTGCTTCATTCGGGAGCTCACATATCCTACCCTTATTTGCTTGTGATTGGCTTTAGATTATATTGGTGTATGCTCTGTGCACGTTATCTTGCTTAGGGTTTGCGTAATTAGAGAGTCTTTTTCATTTTTTTTGAGTCATTGTGGATTCGTATGTGGTACCCCACCATTCTTGTTGTTTAGTAGGACTTCTACCTTCTACATCTCCTCCTCCTTTGGGAGAGAGAAATAAACAGTCCAGGCGGACTACTTCTCACATTGATTCACACACGATGGGAGATCATGAAGATGAAATTCTTGAGTTGTCTTCTCCACCTCAGGAGGCTGGAGAAGATGATCCTACCCTTGTGTATGATCCTTCACTTGATATACCTACACACTCTAGGTTCACTCCTTCACATGATATACCTACACACTCTGGGTATGATCCCTCATCCACAAGTTGTCGGTATTGGATGTCAGGTGACAAGACTCATCATGAACATGCGAGCACTAGTTATGTTAGTTATGGCATGCCTGGCATCCCTGCACATGACCCGACGTTCCATGCCGAGTCATAATTTGATCATAGCACTATGCCTGGGGGCATTCCCATTCCTTTCCATGCAGAGAGATTTGGGAGCACGAGTCACATTGCACCCTCCATTCCAGCAGTAGAGGCTACATCACATGTTCATCCTAGACCTAGTGCTAGTAGTCCTATTCGGATACCAGAGCCAAGACGAGCGACTGTAGGGAATACCACTTATGTGATTTCACATATCCCTTCGTCCTTTATTCCTAGTTCTTCGAATGCTATTCCTCCCCCACATTCACGTGGTCCTTCAGGTTGGAATGTTGCTAGGAGTCATGTGTGTACTACTGCTACTCACGTAGTTGTGTCTCAGAGTCAAGTACCTCCTATTGTATCGGGAGGTCGTATTCCTACTTTTGGAGGTCATATTCTTACTTCTGGAACGTCTATTACTACCTATGTAGTTTCTCATGGGACTTATTATGGACCACAGTATGCACAAAGTTATTCACCTTATGGGTACAGGTATCAACAACCCGCTTACTCCCTAAATTATGTCTTTGTAGCCCCAAATAGTCAAGGTACACCACATTATGGTGCTTCCATGCCACCCTACACGGGTCAAACAAGAGGAGGATACTATGGCCATGGCCATGGTGGTTAAGGTAATCAGTCCTATGTGAACCAAAATTATTAGGGAGCGCCTCATAGACTTACTCAACCTAGGCTCCCTTTCCTCGCAACGTTGAATCTGCCTGACTTGTCGAGACTAATGAACGACCCAGTATCTTATGACTTGGCTTGGCTGGCTATCCCTACGAAGCTTCCCTCAGACATTCCCAAGTTTGAGGGAAAACCCGGAGAAGATCCGAGTGAACATGTTACTAGATTTCACCTATGGTGCTCTTCTTACTCCTTACACAAAGATTATATCCATTTAAGGCTATTTCAATGCACGCTCACCGGGCCTGCTGCGAAATGGTACATAGAGCTACCTAGGGCGGAATTCACTTTGTTTGATGACCTAGCTATGACTTTTCTCAACCACTTCTAGCTAGCAGTGCGTTACGATGTTGGTACGGAACTCTTGTTGACATTTCGGCAAGATAAAGCCACGCATATCTCGGACCATATCCAAGAGTGGTGTAGACGAAAGAGATTGATTAAAGCCTTCATACCGCCGGAGTTTCTCCTCGAGTGGTTCCTTAATTCGTTACTACCTTATATAGCGAAGGATGTTTCTACATTCGGAGTTTAGAACGAGGAACAAGCTATTTTTAGGGCACAGGAATTGGACTTGATTTATGCTCAATCCAGTTTGTTATATGAGATCATTCCTAATGCTCCGCGTTCTAGTTTCGACCCTAAGGTCAAACCTGGACCACATGCCGATGGCATTGTTGGTTGTACGAGTACCAAACCTATGGATTCGGTTGTGAAACAGGTCAGTCAATTATCTATCAACCAATATGCTTCGGGACAAGCCACGGCTTCATCTCGACCCACCCAAATGGTGAGTGTGCTTTTGGTGCAATCGTTGGATCAGAAGGGTAACCAGCAACCCAGAAGGAATAAGAAGAAGGGTAAAAACAATCGTAAGGGTGGGAATAAGAATGGAAATTCCAATTCTAATGACAAGGACGCCCGAAATGCTGGGGGGGACAAGCAGCCTAAATGTAATGTTAAGTTTACTTGCAAGTTATGTAGGGAGGACCACCTCACTCACTTGTGCCCTCGGATAGAAGAAGCCTCGAGGTTCATAGCATAGGGCCCAACTGTGCTGACTAACCCTTTACCTCATAATCAAAATATGAACTCGAGGACCCATGATCAGTCTGGTGTGGATCAAGATCTTCCAGAAGCTTGTAGTGGTCATGGTTGCATCAACATGGTGCGTGCTGCTAAGGTTGTGACTCGTGCAAAGGACTATGGTTCATCACAACCAGACCTTGGAAAGGAACCTGCTCCACCTGAGAGTCCTTTGCGTATTGAAAAACCTATGGATAAACCTAAAGTTGCTCCTCGCATTCCTAAGGGAGTCCTTAAGCATTTGGGGCACAATCCTAATGCTCGAGCCACCCAGAACTATTCTGTTGTCGAGGATTTGGGCCACACTCCTTGTGCGATGTCTGCACTCGAAGTACTTCAGAGTTGTCCTTCGCAAAGGAAAGCTTTGCTTTTTTCTCTTGGTGTTAACGATGATAATTCTTCCTCTGTCATCAAATTTGAAACCGCGGGACTACAAGCTCGCTTTCCTTACTATGTGTCTCTCTTGATTCATGTAGAATGTCTTAACAATACCGTCAAGTGTACTGTGATTGACGAAGGCATTGCTGCTTCTGTGATGTCTTTGGTGTGTTGGAAGGGTTTGGGTTCCCCTGAGTTGTCTAAATCTGCTACCATGTTGACTGTGTTTGATGGTAGATCATTTCAGCCACATGACATTCTTCCTTCTCTTAAGGTACATTTGGGAGGGAAGACCATCGCGATCGAGGTCGAGGTGGTTGATGCGCCCCTTGACTACAATCTGTTACTGGGTAGGAATTGGATGTACAGTATGCAAGTCGTAGCTTCTTCTCTATTCCGAGTTGTATGGTTTCCATTTAATGGGAATATAGTTACGATTGATCAAATGTCATTCAAGAATCTGTGTGTTACCACATCTTCAGGAGCTTCTGTCCTGATTGTCGCACACTCTCAGCCAACAACTAGGAGTGTGGGTGTGGGCATGTACCCATCCCTTATGGGATCATTTAGTTGTCTGGCACCTGTTCTTACGATTGGGTCTACTTTTGGCGAGGCTTCATCGTCATTGTGTTCGGTGTCTTTTCGCACCACTCATATGGAAGATCCTTGGATTCTTCCTACACCGAGTCCTTCAAGGGAGCCCATCGGAACAGACGTGCCATTGCTTGCAACTATGATAGCATATCAAGCTAATCTTGAATGTGTTGCATAGTCTAGTCCTTCCTCTTCGTAGATAGAGGAGGAGGACCCATATGTGCTTCCTGCATGGGCAGTTCAGTCTTCTCACGCATATGAGTGTCTTGATAGTGTTTTTCCTTTAGATGAAGCTATTATTGAGGCTATGTCTGGGGTTGATCCACCTTGGGAAGAGTTGCATCATAGATCTTACTTTCTTCCCGAGATTGACCGTTTAGAGTGTGAGGACTTTATGGATATTCTTAGAGAGAGAATTGGTAGTCCTGTGGTTCCATTAAGCTCTCGTGGTCCGATGGCTGATGGAAACATGGAAATATATCTCCTACCATTCCTATCAATATCTCTCCCGATCTTGGCAAGATTAAGAATGTCTATATTGGGGAAGAATGTTCCCATGCTGAGATTCAAGAGTATACCGATCTATTCAAAGAATTTCATGATGTATTTGCTTGGTCATACGAGGAATGCCAGGTATTGACCCTCGCATTGTTGAGCATGAAATTAAAACTTATCCCAATGCTAAGCCTGTTTGACAATGCTTGCGTGCGGTGAATCCTAGGAAAGCACCTGCGATTAAGGCTGAGATAGAAAAGCTGTTGAATGCTGGTTTTATCTATCCCGTTCCCTTGATGGAGTGGGTTTCAAATCCCATTCCGGTTGATAAGAAGCAGGGAATGATCCGTATATGCACTGATTTCCGTGACTTGAATCGTGCCTGTCCTAAGGATAATTTTCCCACACCATTTATTGATCAAATTTTGGATGAGTGTGTGGGAAGTGATGTATTTTCCTTTATGGATGGCTTTTATGGATACAATTAGATACAGATCAAACCTGAGGACCAACATAAGACTGCCTTTATTTGTCTTTGGGGTACCTTTGCATATCGAAAGATGCCTTTTGGCCTTAAAAACACCGGAGCCACTTTTCAGCAGGCTATGACCTTGATCTTCCATTATCTCAAATTGATTATTGAAGTCTTTTTGGATGACCTTGCTGCTCATTCTCGTCAGAGGATGCATCATTCCTACCATTTGAGATTAGTGTTGAAAAGGTGCCGCCATTATTTGGTCAGGTTAAATCCTCACAAGTGCATCTTTTGCGTGAAGTCTGGTCGCTTATTAGGGTTCATTGTCTCCAAAGAGGGTATAGGAGTTGACCCTTTGAAGGTTGAGGCAATACTTCAATTGTCTCCCTCAAGAAACATTAGACATCTTCAATATTTGCAGGGCATGGAAAACTTCTTACGGAGGTTCATCGTGAACTTTGCCAATTTGACTAGAGGATTTATGCTTCTTTTGAAGAAGGACACTACCTTTTGCTGGGATGAGTGAGCCCAGGAGTCCTTTGATGTGCTTAAGCGAGCCTTAGCATCAGCCCTGGTGATCAGTCCACCTGACTATAGCCGTGATTTTCTTCTTTATGTGGCCGTGTCTACGGAGACAATTGGTATGATTTTGGTTCAAGAGGATGAGGAGCTCCAAGAGCATGTCATATATTATCTGAGCCGAAACCTTATAGATGTGGAAATCCGTTATTCCCATGTGGAGAAGCTTGCCTTAGCTACCGTTCATGAGGTTCAAAGATTGAGACACTATATTCTCCTTCTCCAGACCTTGGTGGTTGCCCATGTCAATCCATTTTAGTTCGTCCTCACTAGAAGGATGATAGGAAGAAAGTATTATAAGTGGATTGTCATCTTGCAAGAATTCAATCTCGAGTTTGTTTTAGAAAAACTGAAGAAATCGTTGATTTTTGTGGAGCTTATATCTAATTTCCCAAGCGAGGAGGAGGAGGAGGCTTGTGAAGATACGTTTGTCGATGAGCACATCTTCTTAATCTCAACTTTGGATCCATGGCATGGGGATATTATCATATATTTACAAACATTGAAGGTCCCTACTCACCTTTCACAGGATGAATGACGATGATTATGTCACGTATCCAAGAATTACCTCATAGTGGATAACACATTGTATTGCCGTGGGGTAGATTCCATTTTACATCATTGTTTAACTCATGAGGAGGCTGAGCTTGTGCTGAATGATTGCCACGGAGGGGTGTGTGGTGGTCATTTATCTGGGCTTTCTACAACCCAAAAAATCTTGAGAGCAGGTTATTTCTGGCCGTCGATCTTTAAAGATTGTGTTAATGCGGTCAAGAAGTGCCACCCTTGCCAGGTGTTCACACGTAATATGCGCTTGCATCCTTCCCTGTTACATCCAATTATCACCGTCAGTCCCTTCACTAAGTGGGGGCTTGATTTCATGGATTGCAACCCAGCTTCAGCTGGGGGGCATCATCATATTATCATGTCTGTTGATTACTTCTTGAAATGGGCTGAGGCTATGCCCATGATTAAATCCGATGGTGAGACAACCGTACACTTTGTATTCAACCAGATTATTACTCGGTTCGGTATTCCGAAAGAGCTTGTCATTGACCATGGTAGGCACTTTCAAAATCAGATGATGGAAGAGTTGGCCTCGAAGTTAGGGTATAAGCAGGAGAATTCTTCTTCTTATTACCCTTAAGCGAATGGATAGGTCGAAGTAGTGAACAAATCACTCAAGTCCATTCTCCAATGAACCATTGCACAAAGCAAGATCAATTGGCATATCATGTTATATCCTACTTTGTGGGATTCTAGGACCGCGGTTAAGACTACCACCAGTTTTTCTCCATATCAACTTGTACATGGAGTGGAGTCTGTATTGTTGGTTGAGTGTGAAATCCCTTCTTTGAAGCTATCCATAGAGCTCTTACCAGACACTTCCCCATTGGAGGAACGTTTGGTCCATTTAGAGCAGCTTGATGAGCAGCGCCAAGATGCTTTAGTGGCTCTAGAGGTGAATAAGTGTCGTGTTAAGGTCCAGTATGATAAATCTGTCTGTCCAAGGAAGTTGAGTGAAGGATATTTGGTCCTTTTGTGGGACCAAGCTAAAGAACCCTTGGGGGTAGGAAAATTCAATCCCATGTGGCATGGTCCTTACATGGTTAAACGTGTGTTAGAGAAGGGCGCTTATGAGCTAGTAGATTACGAAGGGACGACCTTGGCGAATCCTAGAAATGGGCTCTATATTAAAAAGTACTATGCATGATTTTCAGCCAGGGCTGACTATTGTATATTATTGTACAACATTTTGCATAGTTAGGTTTTTCTTATGGTGATCGGGTTTGTTGATTAGCTTCCGTTTCTTATGGTAGATATCAATGGAGTCTTCCATCTATATAGGATTCACGGATGGTGCAAGCCGTCACACTCAACACTCAGCCTTTTTTGCTTGGGTGATTTATACTCCTATGGGTCAGGTATTGTCTTCAGGAGGCGTATGTTTACAACCCTCTTCAAACAATGTTGCTGAATATAGTGTCGTTATCGAGCTTCTATAGGATGCCATTTAACATGGTGTTCTATATCTTGAGGTACGTCTTGATTCGGAGTTAGTAGTGTCACAGCTTAATGGCTTGTATCATGTTAGACATTCAACATTATTACGGAGATTCTTACGTGTGATATTGTTAGAACGGTAATTTTACAACATAACATACATACATGTTCCAAGAATTTATAATCAAGTTGCTGACTCATATGCTAACTACGTGTTTGACATTTGTTTCATAGACAATAAGCTCATCACAAACATACATTTTTACACATGTAAATAAATAAACTGATCATCATAAAAGTTTTTCATTAAACATCCAAAATGTGATAATACATAGTGTCATAATACAAAAATGGGGCTTCCGAGCCACCAAAATATAAATACACGGTAGTACAAAATGTATCACTCCCATGTATCTAAACCTAGGGAGAAGGAGGGGGGTTCTGATCATGGAATGTCACCACGGCTCTAGCTAGCCATCAAAACAACCGCACCCATGCTCATGGCACACCCAACACCTGACGCTGCATGGCCTCAAGTAGGTCCTCGACCTACACCATGGGTACCCTATGTGTCAGCTGCACGAAGTTGGTATGAATGCTTTGGAGCATCCACTCCACATCCACACCCATAATATCATCTCCTCTTCCCCTCTATCTATGACGAGGGAAGCCTTTATGCCGCTGTGGTCCTACATTTGCATACATATGACAGGATGTCACTGTGTTATCACGCAAAAACATGTATTTTTGATTCCATATATCAAAAACACAAAATAAATTTAATAACTCAAAAATCTTAAAAAGAGGGTTGGGATTCGTTACCAATGTCACCGTATGCCGATCCTGGTGATAGTGGCATGTCAGGATCTCCCCGAAAATCTATCCCTGCATAGGGGTAGTCGCGATGGAAACTATCTGTCGCCGCCACCATGGAAAGAAATCAGCTGGATAGGGGTTGGACAACCTACCTCCACCTAGTCTGCACATCGCATTTTCCCAACGTCGTTGGGCCAGATCTCAAACTTCGTGAAGAGGAACGCCAACTCTAGGGCTCAATCCTGGAACACGCTCAAAGAAAAAACGTGCTCAGTATGCTACTAAAACCGAAGTTTCATACTCTGCCCATCTTGCACTTGCTGAGCTGGTGCTTCATGTTGCCTAATAGTGCAGTGCTCCAATCATAAACTATGGGTCTCATACACTCCACTATGTAGAACATCAGAGGCCGTGAGGCCTGGTGGAGTGAGGCTATCCCTGCTATCCTACCCAGTGTCAGTAGTATGGCCTTTAGGCCTAGCACTTGTATGGAGTTAGTTGGGATCTGAATCCCGACCTTCTCCGTGTCCGGATAACAATACACTGCTATGTACTCATCTACGGTGAGGCCACCTCCGGGCCCGCAAGAACATAGGTTCACCACTTCTTCCCATTGGGACAATCCAGTAATAAAGTATATGTCCTCCACTTCTATGGTGAGGGACATCCCGTTAATCTGGAAAGACTCTGAGTCAGGATCCCAGTAGTCTACTAGCATCTGCAGTAGTCTTGGTTTGGCCCTTAAGCCACCAAGACACCAAAACTTATAGAGCCTGCATGCACGAAGAGCCTATTGTGCCATTAGATCACCCCGTACTGCTTCTTCTACATCCCCGTGCTCATGTTCCCTCCATTCCAGAACCATCCTGCACATTTAATTCAAGTTTGGGTCATTAGAAGTCTTAACAAACTTGAACGCGGCTGCATACGTGACTGTTTTCTAAACAACCGTGTATGTACGTGAATTTGAGGCCTTTTTCCGCGTATATCCAGCCCTATAAGCGAAAAAATCCTCAATTTCGGCGTGGGACATGGCACATACTTTAGGGTGGCTTAGAAATCAAATTGGACCATGTAAAGTTGAAAATTTTACATGAAAATGAAAGAGCAGGGCATGGAAAATTACCTAGAAAAACCGGTGTGGATTCCACCGGCTGGATCTCCTGGAATTTGTGTTTGAAGTTCTGAGCTCAATTGGGTAAAAATTTCAAACGTTATATAATGTTTTGAATTTTTTACTATTTTTCGAAAATTTTCAAATTTTCGAAAATTTTTACCCCCTTTTCTATAGTTTCGGACCGTTTCTGACCCTTTTGGACCATTTTTGACTAATATATGATGTAGGAGACCGTTTCGACCATTGTTTTGACCCGTTCGTGCCAATTTTAGGTATCATGTTTAAACTGGCATATAGGTTAGGTTTCACCTCCATTTGCATTTTGCATGACCTTATGATTGTTTCATTATAACCGTAGGTATGAACCCATTCTATCTTGTCACGGAACCTTCTTGTTGTTTTAGAAGTGGCATGATTAGAATGGTAGAGCTTGACCTTACATGGGTACCATTAGAGGAATTTTGGGGTCTAAAATGGGCCTCCTAAGGAAAATAATAAAATAATATTGATAAATTTTGGAGGAAGAAAGAAAAAAACTACTTTTTTGTGTTCGTATTTTCGACATATCTCCCTGTGTTTTTACTCAAATTTCGATCGGGAGAGCTCGTTGGATGCGGAATTTGATTTCGCATCCAACGAGTACCCACACTGCATACTTTTGATGGACACTGCTACTCCAAAAACATGAAATACCGATATTGTTGGTAGTGGGACCAATACAAATTGCTCTTGAACTGACCAAATATTAAGTTGGCGAATAGAGAACTCAAGTAGCTGAGGCAAGATTCAAGGTGTGGCGGCAAGCACCATCAGCGAAGCTATAGAAAGCCATCTGCTCTGCACGACCAAAACATGGTATAAACATATAGGGACACTAAACTCAAAACCATATTGAAAATACTTAAGCACACTAAAATTCAAGTAATATACATATATACAAGGTACTATACAAGAAATATCTAGGCATAGTACCTCTTTAGGTACAACCCATTGTGAGGTTGTCCTCAGGGGATTCCATCATAGTCCATGAGCTTGTAGGCCTCTTTCTCTAAAACTTTGTAAATAACGAAAGGACTGTACCACATGGATTCGAACTTCCCTTTCCCTAGTTTGTCATATCTTTGATCATAGGTCAAAACTAGGTCACCTTCGTTAAAGGCATGAGGTTGGACAGACTTGTCATACTGTGCCTTGACGCGTTTCTTGTGTGCCTCATTGGCTAAGGTAGCATCTCTTCTAGTTTCGTCAAGGTTGTTCAAGTAGAGAAATATTTCTTCCTATGAGGAAGTGTCTGGGAGAAGTTCGACGAAAAGTTTCAAGGATGGAATTTGACATTGAATTGGCAAGAAAACTTCTAGTCCATAGACAAGCTGGAAGGGTGTAAAACCAGTAGTTGTTTTTACCAAAGTGTTGTAAGCCCAAAGAGCGGAGAAAATAATATGGTTCCAGTTGGATTTATGGTCTCCAACCATCCGACACAACATTATTTTAAAAAATTTGTTAATGGCCTCGACTTGACCATTAGCTTGAGGATAATAGGGCATAGAGTTTTCATGATGAAAACCTAGCTTGGCACTTAATTCCTCCATCATTTGATTATGGAAATGTGATCTGTGATCAGTAACTATGGACTGCGGAACTCTGAATCTTGCTATCACATGATTGAACAGGAAGAGAGCAGTAGTCTTACTGTCCTCGACATATGTAGGCATAGCCTCAGCCCATTTTTTAAAATAATCAATGGCTACGATGATTTAACCATTCTCCCCAGCTAAGGTAGGCTTACAATGCATGTAATCAATCCCCCATTTGGTGAAAGGGCCAATGGCAATGAAGGGGTGTAATGGAATAGGGTGGGTGCACTTTTTCGGATAGAAATGTTAATAGGGTGGGCATTTCTTAACATCCTCGTGACAATCTTTAAATACTGAAGGCCAGAAATAGCCAGTGCGGAGGATTTTCTGGGCTGTATCCATCCCAGATAGATGACCTCCACATGCTCTAGAGTGGAAGTCATTCAAAACTTGTTCAGCTTCCTCATGGGTAAGGCATTGGTGGAGAATGGAATCGATACCACGTCTATACAAAGTGTCATTCAAGATGAGGTAGTATTTTGCGTGGTGATGGATACGGCGGCGATCGTCATGGGATAGAGTGGGCTGAAATCTTTGTGTCTGGAGATAAATGAGAAAATATCCATACCATGGGTCAGTAGTGCTTATCGGGAATAGGAATTCATCTGGGAATGAATCATTAGGTTCAGATTCCATCGAAGCACAGGGAAGATCACACATAAGCTCAAAAAAGACCAAGGACTTCTTTAAAATAGCTTTGGAAAATTCCAGATCAAACTCTTGTAGGATGACTATCCATCGGGAATACTTTCCCCCGAGCACTTGACGAGTCAAGATGTAATACATAGGGTTCCAGTGTTCCAATACGGTGGTTGTGCGAAGCAAAATGTAGTGACAAAATTTCTGAACAACAATGACCGTGGCCAATGCTAATTTCTCCATGCGTGAGTATCGAGTTTTGGAATCCATGAGATTCTTACTAGCATAGTAGATCACGTACTCCCGAACGTCAGGATTCTTTTGCACCAAAACCATAGCGATGGTAGTAGTGGAGGCAACAATGTATAAGAGAAAGTCCTTTGAATAATTTGGGGGGTGTATCATGGGTGAGTGGGTCAGAGCATGTTTGGGATTATCAAAGGTTCATTGGGCTTGGTCATCCAAAAAGAATGGAGTGTCCTTCTTAAGGAGACACATATAACCTTGTGTTTTCTCTGCAAAATTGCACACGAAACGGCGAAGGAAGTTTTCCTTCCCTTGCAAAATTTGGAGTTCTAGAAGGTTGGTTGGGGCTGGTAGGGCTAGAATAGCTACAATTTTTAATGGATCTATCCAGATGCCATCCTTAGAAACCACAAAACCTAACAAGCGTCCTGTCTCAATGCAAAAAACACATTTATGAGGATTAAGCCGTATGTTGTAATGACAACATCTCAGGAAAATGTCTCTAAATGACCAAGGTGGTGCTCCCATCACTGTGAATGAGCTGGGAGGTCATCAAGGTACGGTTCTACAATATGTTTTATATCGTGAAACACATTGGACATGGCACGCTGGAAAGTGGCTCCAGCATTTTTTGGGCTGAATGGTAACTTCATGTATGCAAAGGTTCCCCATGGGAAAATAAATGCTATCTTGTGCTGATCGGTGGATAAAATCTCAATTTGATTATAACTCGAAAATCCATCCATGAATGAGAAGATGACACTTCTAGCACAGTTGTTGATAATCTGATCGATATGCAGAGTGGGAAAGTTGTCTTTGGGACAAGCTTTGTTCAAATCTCTGAAATCGTTGCATACTCTAATGGTTCCCTGCTTTTTATTAACAAGGATGACGTTCGATACCCATTTCGTCAGGGGTACAGGATAAATAAACCCTTCTTTTAGGAGTTTTTCTATTTCAGCTTTGATAGTTGTGTCTTTCCGTGGATGACTTGTCTCAGTTTTTGCTTGACAGGTTTTGCAGTGGGATAGGTTTTTATTTTGTGAACCACAATGGATGGGTCTATCCCCAACATTTCTTCATAAGACTAGGAAAAAACATCTCGAAATTCTTTGAAAAGTGCTCTATATGCTTCAGATTCTTCTGCTGAGCAATTCTGCCCAACATGAACATGCTCAAGGGTGCCAGGATTGGCTGATATGTCAATTGGATTTGTTTGATTAATGTTGCATAGGTTTCCTTCAGAATCCATGTTCTGCAACAATATAGGAATTTGAGGTGTTTTGACAATATCAGTAGTAAAAAGGGATGCAAAATCATGGTCTACCAAACTAGTATTGGGGAGGAACGAGGATCTATGATGATGATCCTCCCATATAGGCTCATTCGTACTCATGATCTCCATAATGGACTCATCGAAAGGAAAAGTATGGGAGAGATAATCCAGAGTAGGAAGAGAGGGTTATAATCAATAGGGCAGGTGGTAAGGGTCCGAAGTCACCAGATCAAGGTCATTAGTGTGGTCATCAGAAAGGGTTTGGATAAAGTTGTACATTGCTTCATGCGGACTCAATGAGGTGGAATCAACAATTTGTTTGCCCTTTGGATCATAATCAAATGAAGAAATCATATTTACCGTCGCCGTGTCTGTGTTAGGAGGGTTTGACGAAAAAATCCCCATAAGGGAAGAATCCTTCAACATGCCTACCCCAATCGACTGGTAAGGAGGAGGTGATTGGCCTAACATAGGGATGTTATTAGCCATAGGGGTGGTAACATTCGGCGTATAGAAATCGAGCTGGTCAATAGTTACAATCCTCCCTAGATGCAGAAATTGTATAATTCGAAATACTGTCGAAGTGACATCAGTAATGGCGTAAAACCAATTTCTTCCTAATAGGAGGTTGTAGTCTAATTGGGCATCTACTACTTCCACTTGAATGGAAACAGTTTTTCCCCCAAGCTTAACTGAAAGGGCTGGTATGAGACCATGGGGCTGGAAACCTCATCCATCAAAGGCTTTCAGAGTCATAGGTGATGTTACAAGCTCTGGAGAGCCAATAACTTTCCAACAAGATAGGGACAAAACCGAAGTTGAAGCTCCTTCGTCTAAGACAGTTATAAAGACCTTATTTCCGACTAATTTCGTTATGATTTGGAAAGCAAGTTTGTGAGATAGTCTAGACTTATAGTTCTCGACATTAAAATGAATTAAATTAGTGTTGTCTGGGTCTAAAGCTCCTAACGTGGTTAACAAGTTTTTGCGTTGTGTTGGACAACTTTGGAGTACTTCCAAGGTAGACATTACACATGGTTCCTGAGCAAGATCTTCAACTACATTATAAAATTGGGCATCTCGGGCATTAGGGTTAAAAATAGCCTTCCTAAGAGTACTCTTGGGTGGGCACAAAACCATGTTGAGATTAGGTTTCTCGATGGTTAAAGGACCATTAGACGAGGACTCGGGAGAACCTGTAGAGGGAGCTTTTCCTGAAGAAAAATTGTCTTCTTTCTTGTCTATGGGTTTGTCATAATTCTGAATTTGAGTTTGAAAACTAATAACGGTCTGAGGAAATCATGCGAATTTCCTCTAAAGAACTAGAATTTCCCTAATTAGACATGTGGTCTATCAGCTGTTGTTGAGAGGGAAAAGGATCCATGAGAACTGCTGGCGCGGGATTAGTTTTTAGGAATTGAGTGATTTCTTCATGACACAGACACTCTTTCATGAAGTGGTCACCTCCGCATGGCTGTTAAGAACCTGTGTCAACCCCCCTCTTTATTTTGTCGGAGGTATATGCTTTGTAAGTTGTACCATTAGTATGATGTATTATCCCACATTCATGGGGAGTAAGTAATAGTTGTTAAGTCATCTAGTTAATAGGTTGCATTATCCCACATTCATGTGGAGTAATAGTTGTTTAGATTAGACTTAGTAT
Organism: Pseudotsuga menziesii; assembly: GCA_001517045.1. Taxonomy (NCBI): domain Eukaryota; kingdom Viridiplantae; phylum Streptophyta; class Pinopsida; order Pinales; family Pinaceae; genus Pseudotsuga; species Pseudotsuga menziesii. The sequence goes on from LPNX010886670.1 coordinate 591,496, forward strand.
ATAAGTATGTGTTGAGGCTAATGAAAGCATCAAAGAGTTATTTTGTATTGAGCTTGCTCAAAGGAGGTTTCCCCCTCGAAGTGGCCCGTGATCAATAAAATCTCTTTTGTGCTCCAATATTTTTGTTATATCGTGCATTTTGATTGTTCATTGCAGGAGGTTCTCCACATCTGGTATCATAGTACTTTCTTGGGATCGTTGGGTGACATTTTAGGAATTTAATTTTTTTTTTCCTGCCATGCTTCTTGGCTCTGTGCGCCTTATAGTTGTTCTTCTTCTTGCAGCAATATTATTCATTCAGTTCTGGGATTAAACCATATCCGCTTAACTATGGGAAGTACTTGGGAATAGCCCTAAAACTCATTGTGAGGAGTACCACAGGAACCCCGAAGTAGTTGGCCATTGAGAGGACCTTCCAAGTGGAAAGGGAAACAACCCCCACCAGATTAACTAGATTCCCATCCATGAGGAAAACCAAAGAGCTATCATTTTTGGCCAAGCAGTTAGCAGTTTTACCTGCGCCGTGAAGTGAGGGGTACTGCCCCAATACTCAAGCCTGAGATAGCCTTGGTGGCCAAGTGACTACCTTTGAACCAATAGGAAGCCAAATATACCTGGGGTCCATCTCTATTTACAGTTAATAATGTGCAGAATTTCAGAATTGTCACAGATCATTTACTCCATTTCATGTTGATAAAATGCAGCTTCTAGCACCGCCACAGATCAGTTCTTAAAAAAAAAAAACTGCTTATGGTTGTCACCCGCGCCGAAGTAAATAAACAAATCAAAGAATAACTTGCCACCATCAAGTACAAACTTGAGGATCTATATCAAAAAATTCCTGGCCTCCAACTTCAGCATTCACCCATGAACAACCACTGCCAGCCTGAGTCTTCTGTAGACACTGGGTTCTCATCGTTTAGCAACTTCCGCGGGTCGAAGATGGATTTTCCTCACTTCAATGCTGATGATCCGACTGGATGGATTTATAGGGCATAACAATATTTCAGTTTGCATAACACTTTTGAGGTCAATAAAGTCCCCCTTGCATCCTTTCATTTGGAACATGAAGCACTTCAATGGTTCTGTTGGTACATCAAGGATCATACCGAGCCAAACTGGACATATTTTTCCCAAATCCTCTTGCAGCGATTTGGTCCTAGTGATTTTGATGACTTCATAGGAGCACTCACCAAACTTCGCCAAACTGGCACTGTGCGGGAGTATCAGAAATAATTTGAGAAACTCGCCAATCACACAGAGGGATTTCCTGATGCATTCTACCTCAGTTTTTTTATTAGTGGTTTGAAGGATGCAATATGCTCTGAGATTAAAATGTTCTGCCCCAACACAATGATGGAAGCCCTCGGGTTGGCTAAGCTAGCAGAGGACAAGATCCAGGCTCAACAACAATCCAAATCCACTCTTGTTCCATTCAGACCTATGGTTCCTCAAAGAACCCAAAATCCGCCAGCCCCTAGAACGACTCTTATCAAGCATTTGTTTGAATCAAATATGCGGGAATGTTGGGAAAAAGGGATTTTTTATAATTGTGATGAGAAATTCACCTGGGGACATAGATGTGTTGAGAAAAATCTCTATCTCTTGGATGTGGATTCTCCACCCGCACCTGAAATTTTTTATGATGCTTAGGATCCCACAGATGATGATGGTGACATTCAACAACTTCCTACTCCAGAGGACCAACCAGAGATATCTCTCCATGCCTTAGCTAGAGTCACCACCCCACAAACCATGCGGGTTAGAGGGTTCTTCAAAAAACTCCCTCTTACAATACTCATTGATTCTGGTAGCACTCACAACTTCATTGACCCAAGGATCGCCAAACAGGCTGATTGTTTCATCCATCCTTGCTCCAGCTTTGAATTCATGATTGCCAATGGGGGCACCTTACCTTGAAAAGGGAAGTGTCGTAATGTGCGCATCTCTATGGGGGATTATAACTTGCGCTCTAACATGTTTGCCTTGCCCTTAGGCGGATGTGATGTGGTTTTGGGCGCTTAATGGTTACGCACACTTGGACCCATTTTATGGGATTTTGCTGAACTTTGGATGCAGTTCTCAGTCAATGGTACCAAACACACAATGCAAGGCTTACAACCAGGGTCTCTTAGCCTCATCAGTTTGCATCGCATGGAAAAAATTCTTAAGAAAATTTCACATGGTGTCATCGCTCAGCTCCATTTCATTCAGATGCAACCTACAACAGTCTCAACTACTCCATTGGATATCCAACAAATTTTGGATTGATATGCATGTGTGTTTGCTAAGCCAGTGGGATTGCCACCTTCCCAACCCAAGGACCATCGTATTCCACTCCTTCCTAGAAGTGTCCCTCCCAACATCAGGCCCTATCGCTACCCATTTCACCACAAGATAGAAATTGAGATGCTTGTTCGTGACTTGCTCAAGCAAGGTCTTATTCTCCCTAGCACTAGTTCCTTCTCTTCATCGATCCTTCTAGTCCAGAAAAAAGATGGGTCATGGCGCCTTTGCATTGACTTTCGAGCACTTAATCACATCACAATCAAGGATAAATTTCCAATTCCTGTTGTTGATGAGCTTCTGGATGAGCTCCATGGTGCTCCTTTTTTCTCCAAGTTGGATCTTCGTTTTGGGTATCACCAAATTTAGGTCCATGCGGATGATATCCCTAAAACATCTTTCCGCACACATGATGTCCATTATGAATTTTTGGTCATTCCATTTGGCCTCACAAATGCCCCTTCCAGTTCCAGGAATTGATGAATAAAATATTTCGGCCCTACTTGCGAAACTTCATTCTGGTCTTCTTTGATGATATCCTCATCTATAGTAAAACCTGGGCTGAGCATCTCCAACATCTGGATCTTGTACTGAAACTTTTCTGTGATCATCATCTCTGTGCCAAACAATCTAAATGTGTTTTTGGGCAGAAGGAAGTAGAGTATCTTGGGCATATTGTTTTAGCATAAGGGGTTCGTGTCGATCCTGCGAAAATTGATGCCATGAAAAATTGGCCACCTCCTCTGACCTTGAAGAGCCTTCGTGGGTTTTTGGAACTTACTGGCTACTACTGCAAGTTTGTCAAGGATTATGGGAAGATTGCATCTCCATTAAAAACTAAACTGAGAAAGGATGCTTTTGCATAGACACCCGCTGCTGCGTGTGCATTTGAGAAACTGAAACAAGCTATGTGTACCACACCTATTCTAGCTATGCCTGATTTTCCAAGCCCTTCACTATTGAGAGTGATTCTTGCGAAAATGGACTTGGTGCTGTCCTCCTCCAAGATGAACATCCCATTGAATTCACCAACAAATCCCTATTTGGTAAGAATTTATCTGCCTCTACATATGAGAAGGAAATGATGGCTATTTTGCATGCCGTACAGAAGTGGTGTCCATACCTCTTAGGGAATCATTTTTGCATAAAGATTGATCACCAGAGTCTAAAATATTTACTGGAACAATGAGTATCATCCCCAACACAACAAAAATGGGTTAGCAAACTCATGGGTTATGACTACGAGATCACTTACAAGAAGGGTAAGGACAATCTTGTGGCAGATGCTCTTTCCCGCACATTTGATGACCATGCGTCTCTTTCAGCTATTTCTATGGCTATTCCAAATTGGTTACAATCTATTTAGAAAGGCTATGTCAATGACCCTTCCTTATCTCAAATCATCGAACAGTTGGCCAGTAATCCTTCTCTTGTACCACATTACTCTTGGGATGGTTCTTCTCTACGATACAAGGGTCACTTGGTGCTTCCCCAGAGCGTAGATCTTCACCAGGATGTCTTCTATGAACTCCATGCTTCTCCAGTGGCAGGGCACTCTGGGTTCCTCAAAACGTATGAGCAAGCACGACGTAAATTATTTTGGAAGGGAATGAAACAGGAAATTCAATAGATGGTTGTTGAATGTGATACCTGCCAGCACCACAAGGGTGAAACTACACTCCTCCTTGGCTTGCTCGAACCCTTGCCCATACCAACAAGGATTTGGATAGATATTCGATGGATTTCATCGACGGGCTCCCTAAATCTATAGGGAAGACCGTAATATTGGTTGTGGTTGATCGACTCTCCAAATATAGTCATTTTTGTGCTCTCAGCCATCCATATATTGCCTCCTTAGTCGCCCAAATTTTCATGGACCAGATATTCCATCTTCATGGAATCCCTTCTTCCATTGTCTCAGACCATGATGCAACTTTCACAAGTCATTTTTGGACTGAACTCTTTCGCCTCATTGGAACCAAACTGAAAATGAGTTCAGGATATCACCCATAAACAGATGGTCAAACTGAAGTCACCAACAAATGCTTGGAAACTTATCTTCGTTGCTTCACCTCTGAACAACAACATCAATGGGAAAAGTGACTCCCTCTCGCTGAATGGTGGTACAATACTTCCTACCATACTGCATCTAAAATGACTCCATATGAAGCTGTTTATGGGAAGCCACCCCTGGTGCTCCTTCCATACACCCCCCATAGTTCACCAGTTCAGGCAGTTGACATGGTTCTACGCAACCGTGATCCAATTCTTCACATTCTGCTAGAGAATCTTCACATGGAAAGAAATCACATGAAGCAACAAGTCGATCAACACCATTCTAAGCACACCTTTCAAGTCGATGATATGGTTTTTCTTCGTTTGCAGCCTTACAAGCAATCCTCCCTGAAACTCAAAGGGCATCAAAAGCTGGCTCCAAAGTTCTATGGGCCATATAAAGTTTTTCAGAAGATTGGGTCTGTTTCTTATAAATTGGAACTTCCTCCTTCTTCTCGCCTTCACCCAGTCTTTCATGTCTCTTGTCTCAAGAAAGTGATTGGCTCCAACATCAGAGCACAAACTGTTTTACCAAAGCTGGATACAGAAGACTCCATCATTTTGGAACCAGAGGCCATCCTCAAAAAGTGCACTCATCAGCTTCGCTCTCGGGCCATCACAGAGGTCTTAATTCAGTGGCACATCATGCAACCAAAGGATACTACATGGGAACCACTCCTTCAGATTCAGCAGTAGTTTCCACATCTAAAGCTTTGAGGACAAAGATTTTTCTAAGAGAGAGGGGATGTTAAGAACCCGTGTCAACCCCCCTCTTTATTTTGTCGGTATATTTTTTCTGATGCATATTCTTTGTAATTCATCCCATTAGTATGATTTATTATCCCACATTCAGGGGGAGTATGTAATAGTTGTTAAGTCATCTAGTTAATAGGTTACATTATCCCACATTCATGTGGAGTAATAGTTGTTTATATTAGACTTAGTATATAAGTATGTGTTGAGGCTAATGAAAGCATCAAAGAGTTATTTTGTATTGAGCTTACTCATAGGAGGTTGCCCCCTCGAAGTGGCCCGTGATCAATAAAATCTCTTTTGTGCTCCAATATTTCTGTTATATCGTGCATTTTGATTGTTCATTGCAGGAGGTTCTCCAAAATAGTAGACATGGATATTTTCCTTTTCTTTTCCCTTTATCGTTCTCATTGATGGTTGGTTTTGGTTTCTCCTGTTGGTTTCTAGGTTTTTTATTTTTGGCTTTACCTTTCTTTTTATTGTTGCTAGGGGTTTGTGTACTCTAAATGGAATTTACCTCGGAGGAAACCTTGGGAGTTGAACGAGTAGGGGTGGAAGTTTGGGTTGCTTGGCAGGTTTTGCTGTTGGTGGGGACTGGATTGAACCAACAATCCCATAAACATGGGTTTCTGTTGGTGGCTTGGTAGGATCGGTGCTTGGGTGAGGAGCTTGACGGATCAAGTCATACAACATTCTGGATTGGGAATATACCAAGTCCAGATATTGGGCTCGACTAATGGCTTGCTCTTTGGTAAAGGCACTTCCCATAGCCACATCTCGGGTGATTGGAGGCAACAAATATTTAGTAAACCAATCAGTTAACAATTGATCCGGGATAGGAGCCTTAATAAGTCTTCTTTGCCTTCTCCACTCATGGATATGATCTGATATGTGGGTGGAGGTGTTCTGATGTAGATAGGTTAAGAGATATGTACCCATTTCATAATGAATAGTAAGCTGAAAGTGTGTAAGAAAGACAGCTACCAAAGAACCAAAATCCACAAACGAATGTTGCGGAAGAGCAATGTACCATTTCATAGCAAACGAATGTTGCGGAAGAGTATTAAATGAACTGAATCATCCATTAGGGAGTTCAAAGAACACCACAAATGGAATGTCATGAAATGGTTTTTTGGATCATCTCCCTGGTTCCCATCGAACTTTGGGATGTCCGATGGTAACTTTACCGGAATGGGAGGCCATGAGGGGTTATGTCGAATGGCATCATTAATCAACTTGGACAAATCAGGCAAGTCCAAAGTTGCTAGGAAAGGTAACTAGCGATTGGGTTGTATGTACTAGTAGTATTGATAGGGCATATAAGTATCGGTAGGACTGTAAGTAGACTAATAGATAGGTTGTTGTGATGAAGAACTGCCAAAAGATCCACCCACAGGGGGTTGATTTCCAGGATCGGGATCGTTAGGACCATCAAAGCCTCCAGGAGGTGGACCTCTAGGGCCTCTAGGACCACTAGGACTATTGGGACCACCGGGAGGAGGACCACTTGACCCTATAGGACCCCTGGGAGGTAAACCTTCAGAGCCTCTGGAAACCACTATGAGGAGGGCCACCAGACCCTCCGGGACCATTAAAAGGGAAGCCACCAGGACCCCTAGGACCACCAGGACCATTAGGACCATAAGGAGGAAATCCGCCAGGCCCTCTAGGACCATTAGGCCCCCCAGAGGGAGGACCTCCATAAGGTGGTCCTCTGATACCCCCTGCAGTATGTATAGGTATCCCTCACATAGCTGGCATGTAGGACTAGTTAGGTTGCCCCCATGGAGTGAAAGTATTACTAGGTTATGGAATTCTAGCATAAGGAATTCCTGTAGGAGTGGGTTGGTAATTGGTATTTCCTACAGGTACTTGATTTGTTGTGTAACCATACCCCCAATAGGTTTGATTGGTTACAGGTTGTGCCCCCAAGGGATGAACTGAATTAGATGGGGGGTTAACCACATTCGTATGGGTAGGAGGGACATAGATTGTATATTGCTCTATAATAGAGGTCTGTCCATGACTAGCTACAATTATAGTGACAGGTAACGTAGGTCATGCTGGGGGTTGCTCCCCAGCACTAGAAGGTATTGATGAAACAAGAATCGAATGTTGTTCCCCAGGTGTGGAAGACCCGGGAGGATTTGGAACAGACATAATATGGGAGGTGGTGGGGTTGGTAGTTTGACTTGGATTATGCAGAGTCACAGTGCGATCTAGAATAGGTTCAATGGGTTTCATAGAATCAACAAGTGAGCGATATCCCACAGGCCAAGGGTCCAAATTACAAGGAAAAACTACGGAGTGAGGTGGTGGTGTACCCAATATGTTATCTATTTTATTCTCAAGTTCTCTTAGATAGAGAATAGCTGCCTGGTATTGTCTACATTCTTCTTCATTTAGTGAAATATCTTCAGAAGAGGTTGGACGGGTGCCAAATGAAGCAATGGCCTGTCCCATAGAGGTGTCCCAAAATGAAGCATTGGGACCATAATCTGAATGGGTAGTATCATCAACATGGCCTTACATGGGAGAATGGAATGAAATATTACCCCTAGAAGGTTGTTGAACCAAGGGAGGACCGTGCGAAGGATATGGATCTCCACTTTCTGCAACCACATTTTCTCCCACTTGGGAGTTGGTAGCAGCTCCTTGGTCGATAGCTTCCATAGGATATTCTCCTGAAACAGGAATAAAATGAGGTGGCAAGCCCTGTACTCTTCTACACTGACTTAATTCAGCCAATTTGTACAGTTCCTATCTAACCTAGGGTCTCAAAACTAGAAAAAGCACACCAAAAATTTCCCTACTCAAGCTATAGGCCAAACAAGCAAACTTAAATGATAGGAGGAGTACAGATAGTCTGGTCTCTCACCAAGATTGTCAAGAAGGTGCCACTCACGATATACCACAAGGGTACGTGCATAGTAATCTCCCTGAATGCTATTTTTGGTGTATGGCTCCAAGCAAGAAGGCCAAAGGGATTTTCTCAGATATATAATGTACCCTAGTGGGGTCTCCCGATATACACAAGGTACATGGGAGCTCAAATCAGTAGTAGTGCTGTCTAATGCACAACCGTTCATAAGGGGCCTTCCTATATACAATCGAGTATGTGAAGTACCTTTCTATATACCTCAAGGGTACATGAAAGGTCATTCGATATATCGATGGTACGTGGAATAATTGCACGAGTCCCAAGATGTAGTGCGGACGAGTAACGGCAGCTCCTACGCCTAATGACACCCCAACACGTCTCTAACCTATCACTCAAATTGATATGTAAATTTTAAGATTATGACTACTGTTAATTTTAAAGTGGACGGTTAGGTGAATGCATGGAATTTTGACAGAAAAAGTAAAACCATGCAGATATGTAGATGCAAATATTTCACTTTACCGTTCGAGGTATGCCTACTTATGGGAGGGAGAGAGAGTATTTTCTTTTCGTTTTGAAAACCAAAAATTCCCAAACAAATACTTTGAACAAATCAAATCCAAAGACAAGCAACACATTCCAAACTCATTTTTCTTTTTGAAAGCAATCAGATGGGTAAGAGTCTCTTTTCCTAAAAGAAAAACAACAAGCATTCTACATGCATATGCAATCTATATTTTCGATTTTTCTTTTAAACATAGACAGATCTAACTTAAAACTACACTATTTTTTCTTTTGATGAGATATACGTACTAATGCAAGAGAGACAAAAGAACAAAGGGAACCTAAAAGCGTGTGAGGCTAATCAGAGATCCAGTGCCTTGTGTTCAGTAATAATAATGACCTAATCTCAACAAAAAAATTTCTTTTTTAAAAGCAAAAAGAAGTCCTCTATGGAAAAAAAATTAAATTAAGATGACAAGCAAGTGTTTTTTCTTTCAGTCTTTATAAATGAAACGAAAAGAGATCTAACTGAAACCTAAGCTTTCAACAATTCCTTTCAGAATCACAACCAACAAGCATGGAAGCAAACGAATAATAAACAAGCCTAACCTAGCTCTTGAATTCTTTCAATCAAACCAATTTTACCACAAAATTTTCAACCATGAGCATTCAGATTCAAACAAGAAAGCCTGATAGTGCAGATCTGAAAGCAAGAAAACTCTACTTTTTTTCAAAAAACAAAAAAAAAACCTAGTTCTGGAATAAGGCCTACCTGGAACCGCACTAGAGGGGTCTTGGACAGAGCGGTTCTAGACGAGCACCGCTTCTGGATCACTCCACTCAGGTGGTGGCACCGCTTATGGCTAATGGGGTTTAGGCGATGGCACTGCTTATTACCTACAACACATGCGTGGTTCCTTGAATAAATCCAAAACACAAGGAGAATGAGATTTCAAGTCAAAAGTTGCTCAGATCAAGGTAAAGATTGATGAATTGACGATAAAACAGAGCATATAAAGTCAAAATAATTTAGATCTGAATAGATCTGAAAACTTCAAACCAAACTTCACTAAGTCAAATGGAAGATCTGACTGAAGAGAGTTACAGATTGGAGCCTGGATTCAGACAAGTGTTCAAGGACTGAGGAAGATCAAATCAACTGAAATTTGCTTTAGTCCCCAGTGGAGTTGCCAGATTTGTTGTCAGGAATATTGCACCTTCTACGAACAGAAGTTGTTCCTCTGGTCTGAATGGTTCATATCTAGAACAAATGAGTGAACGACAAAGGATGAAGACCTTCCCTGAATGTTGTAAACACATGGAATAATGCTTTGATGACGAACCTATGTACCTGTAGAACATGTCAAAAAAACAAGAACATCAAAGCTACCAGAACATTATTCACACATCCATACTAGTGACTAAGGAATCTAGTAACATATACATGTGATATTAATACAAGAGATATTTGGGATGGAAATCAAATTTGCATTAAGAAATGAATGAAGAAGCTTACAACCATTGCCTTAGTGTTGAAAAAATCCTCCACAAGACAAACACCTCATTCCCGATAGCTCCAACTTGCTCTCTTGTGCTCTCCAATGGATTGGGCTAGATAGTCAATTCAACAGCATAACATTACCATTTTGTTCTCCCCCTCAACTATGGATATGAGCTTGCATTTATAAGTCTCAATGGATGGGGATAGTTGAGAGAATTGTGGGTGAGGTGGCTATAAGATCCTACCAAGAGGGATCTCGACTCCAACCAACCCAGATTGATAGGGATAAGGGTGGACATGAGGCTCATGTTCTAGAAGCCTCGATAATCTTCTCTTTTTCCACTTTTACCAAGGGTACCACTTTTGTTCCCTTATGACAGAGTGGTTTAGGTGAGAACTGCTTCAAGAAAAAAGCATATCCACAGTGGCACCGCTTTTCTATAACAGGACTCAGGCATTGCTGAATAAGGTACCGCTCATCAGCTAAAGGGAAAGCGCGGTGCTAGGTTTTTTCATGTAGAATTGATATCTAGAGCAAGTTTCCACTCCAAGTTTGGGATTTAGGGAAAACATAGGTGTTAAGGATCTCATCACATGTTGGTGACAGGATTTGGGTATAACATGTGGAAAAATGGGTTTGTTTGAAATGCTTATGGCCCCAGTTGAAATTTTAAAATCTCAGATAGACCTTTCCAACAGGATATCGAGCGCCCAAACTGGAGATTATATGCAAAAGTTATGACCCCGGGAAGTTGACTGTTCAACTTACCACCTTGGGGCCGCAAAATTTTTTACGGTTCATCTTCTAGGGTTATGTTGGACTTTTGGGGTTCTCTCCCTCATTATTATTATAAATATCCCCCTTTGGACTCATTTTGTATTCATTTTGGCACGGATGAGCATAGCAGCCACATCTCTTCTCAGAGATAGTTACAACCATTCTAGCAATTGTATTACATTCTATTCTATTTCTACCCTAAATATAATACATGTTTATTGTATCTATGTTATCTTTGCAATATGGTTGTGTTTATGATTATCTATCTGTTATTTCATTTTGTTCTCACATAAATTCAGATCACAAATCATTCTCCCGAGGGCCCTCTAGGCGATGGCCCACCCAGGGGAGGTGTACCTACAGAGGGTGGAGGTGGTGGGTCCCCAGGTGGAGGGGTACTCCAGGTGGTGGAACTCCAAGTGGAGGACCTCCATAAGGTGGACTGTTAGGTGGTGGACCTCAAAAAGGAGCACCTCTGGGTGGTGGACCTCCAAAAGGGGGACCTCTAGGTGGTGGACCTCCATAACCTCCAACATCATTAATAGGTGGTCCTCCAGGTGCGGGGACATTTGACCAATTAGGTTGGACGCATGGGATGTACATATTATCGGGGAAAGTAATTTCAGAATAAATAACTCATGATGTTGTAGGTTGATAATTCTGATTGACTACATGAGGTTGATTTCTTAGATAAGTATAACCCCATGAAGGTTAACTAAAGTTAGGTTGAACCCATGAGGGTTGTCCCGTACTAGAAGAGAGGAAAACCACATTGTTACTCATGGGAGGTATATTGACTACTGATGGTCCTACAACAAGGTTTCGCCCCATACTAGAAATAGTTCCCCCATTTGATACAACTTAGGTTGGGGGTTTCCCACCTGTAGTAGGAAAAAAATAGAAATAGATGAGGAATTTCGAGCTGGTGGGGGAGGGATGGAAGGTTGACCTAGATCATAAGTGGCCATATTTTGAATAGGTGACCCAAATTTTGGAGCCACATAAGGTGATGAAGTAGCATGGTATGTTGGGAAGGCTAATTCTGAACGGTGGGGTAGAGGAGAAAGACTCCTCCTCCTCCTCAGGTTATTCCCCATGGCATGCAAAAGATAGAGGGTTCCTTAAAGTGGTCCATGGATTTACTCGGTCGTAGCATGCCTAGTTTCTCATGGGGGGGGGGGTAACATAAGGTGAGCTAGTGGTTCCATACTCAGAGATAGCTTGTCCTAAATAATTCTCTCAGAAAGGAGCGGTTGGACCAAATTTTGATGTCACAATATCGTCTAATGGATGGGTAATGACCCAATCATGTACACCAGGTTGAACCTCCCTTTGAAAAAAAAAGGTCATATCTTCTACAGAATTTTGTTGAACTATCACAGGAGTGGAAGAAATCTCTTCTTTGGATTCAATAAGTGGAATTCCTTGTATAAGGGAATCAACTATGGTTGGTTGGTCCATGGTTTCCCTTTCTATTCCTTCTGTAGCGAGAGGAAATTTAGGGGAAAACCTTGCAACCTGCAAGATCGTCTAAGAGGTAATTCATCCAGAATGATGACTGGTAACTCCTATCCTAGGGTTTTATTAAAAGAAAGGATCACACCCAAATAAACCCTATGTAAGATAAGGTCACAAGCAAACTTAAATGATAGGAGTGGATGATGAAATCCAGTTTCTCACTAGGACTATAAAGTTGTTGCAACTCGCGATATACCATAGGGTCCAACAGTAAAATGTGACAAGGAGGATGGGATCATACCCTTGCCTGAATACCCAACCACTTGGAAATCATGTGCACAATAGCTCCTCGAGGGTTGTTCTTGATGTATTGCTCCAACATGACGACCAAAAGGATTTTCTCAGCTGGTCTAGGTTTCCTAGAGGGGTCTCCTGATATGCATAAGATACGTGGGAGATCAAATCCATGGTAGTGTTGTGTCATGAACAACCATTTGAAAGGGTCCTTCCTCTATACCATTGATTATGTGAAGTACCTTTTGATATACCTCGAGGGTACATGAAAGTTCTTTTGCTATACCAACAATACGTGGAAGAACCACATGATCCCTGGGATGCAGTGCAGAAAAATAAAGACAACTCGTATGTTTTACGACGCCGGAACACGTATCTAACCTATCACTCAAGTTACTAAATATTTTAACCTAAACTAGCACTTAATTTTATCTTTTACGATTAAGTGAATGCATGGTGAGTATGAAAATATAAAACCATGCAATATGCTCATGAAAATATTTCACTTTCAACTTTCTGGATATGCCCTACTTAAGGAAGGGATAGAGGTTCAATTCTCGTTTTTGTGAAATAAATCCCAAGCCAAAAATATTGAACTATATTTTCACTCCTATTACAAGCATGCAAATCTTCCAATGCTAATTTTGAAAAGGAAAAGACCTAGTTCTCTTTCGAAAAGAAAGGCACTATCACTAACGCACCAAAATCTTTCAAATCATCAAAATGGAAAAAGATTAAAAAACAAACTATTGTTCTTTTTTTCGAGAAGAAAACATACAAAAAGAAATTGAAACATGGATACTTGAAGGCTAATGACTAATCAAGTGATCAACATTTCATCTCTATGCTTAGATATATGATTAAATTTTCTCTCAAATTTTTGAATAATGAGTGTAAAAACAACCTTTTAACAACTTAAGAAGAGTATAAAAGAAAACTACTTTCCTTTCCTATTGATTAATAACACTCATAGATATGAATATATAATCACTTTTCAAAAAACAACTTCTTCTTTCAAAACAAAGCAAAAAAGAATAAAAACTCCTCAATGGCCAAACCAATACTAACTCTTGAAAGTTTTTAAACAAATCAAGCCTAACTACACTTTCCAGATCTTGATTAATGCTTTCAACTATTAGAAGTAGAGGGATAGAATACTCAGAAAACAAAAATACGAATGCAAGATATCAACATCAACCAGGGATTAAAATCCTACTTGGCATCGCTGGCTGAAAAATGAATACAGAGTGTTAATCTCAGAGCACTGCGCATTGTGCACAATGAGAGAGTTGTGGCACCGCTCCCTATCCACTGAATATGTGCGGTGGCACTAATTTCTTCGTTAACGTAAAGTGCGGTGGCTGCTCTTTTTACACTTCCCAGGTGTGGTGGAAATATAGACCTTGAAATCACACATTAAGGCGAAAAATAAAGATGTTAAAGGTTGAATACTGGATCTAATCAACACACAAAAGTGAAATTCTGAAGAATTAGAGGCAAAAAAAGGAAAATTTAACAATTCCAAATCAGATCCAACTAATCCACAAGCAGATTTGAATGATAAACTAAAATTGAAAATGAGGAAAAGTTCATAAAAAAATCGATAATTCTGATCTCTCTCCAGTGGAGTCACCAATTTTGTTACTGGAAATATGCAACTAGTGCAGACACAAGGTGATTTCCCTTGCCTGAAACACTCAGTACTAGAACAAATAAGTTACAACATAAAAAAACTTTTCCTAAGATTACATAGAATTCTTGAATAGATACTCTATTTACCTTCCACATGCTGCAACATTTGGTCTTTGGAGGTCTTGATCAATGTGGATGTCCTGCAAGATACACAACAAAAAACAAAAACTAGATTAGTAACAATCTATCCCATGATCTTGCGTCAATGACCAAGGAATTCAATAATAAACATCATGATAATCAAACAAAAAAATGTTTATGGGAAAGAAACCTTCACTTGCATTAAAAACATGGAGAGAGAGAGAGAGAGAGAGAGAGAGAGAGAGAGAGAGAGAGAGCTTACAACCTAAGCCTCAGTGTTGGAAATCCTTCTCAAATGAACTATTCCTCAAAGCCTCAATCTTTCCTACTAAGGACTCACTATTCTTGGCTGAACTTGGCCAGAGTTTGGATGCAATAACATATTCCTCCTCCCCTTACCCATGAGGGGTAAGATGATATATAAAAGCATGGGAGGATGGGATTGGTTGAGGATCTCATGATTGAGGTGGAGGGAGTATCCTATAATGAGGGATATTAAGCTCCAGGTGGTCCTAAGCCATAGGAATGAGGCTCCATGAAGGAAAGCTTCGAGAAGTGTTGGGTAAAATGATCACTAGTTAATTTACCTTCAATTAATTGTCAACCAGGGTGCGTACACTTCGAGCTGCTACACTATATGTGCGGGCAAGGTAGTTTCAATGCTCATGCTGATAGTAACTTAAAGAAATTCTAGTCTACTCACAAACAAAAATGAAATTGATGAAGCTATTACTGTACTGAATGATCAATGCTAAGAGTTCCTAGGTCTGTCATAAATAAAAGAAAATCAATTTGCTGACCCCTGTCTTTACTGTCAAACTCAATATAACCTACAGCAACCTACAACAATCTTCCAAAGCAATATTAGGCTACAGCTATCCTGTAGAGAAAACAACTTGTTAAGAAAAGAACTTACCTACCAAATGAGTATGCTCAATCAATCTTAATGACCTTGTGTTATATCTAAAACTCCAACCATTAACCCTACAAAGTTTGATGCTGAAATCTATACAAACATTTCTCAAATAATTACTGAGATGAAATCTATTTCCTCTTAACCTTAAATTGTCCACAAACAGTTTGACAAAAGGAAATTTGACTTGCTACTACTGTCAGAATATACCCTATGTGCGTCCTATGCATACAAAAGAACACAAAAGAATGCTGAGACTATAAAATGCACACCAATGAATATTAGAACTGTTCAAAGCATACACACTTACTCTCATCTACATACACTGTGAGATTGGTGTTCAATCCCTATGAAATAAATCAATGAACTATGATTCTTCTTCCTAATTTTATCCAACACCAAAAAAAACATGATTCCAACTACTATCTGGCCAATGCAAAATGTTGCTTGAAAATCCCTAAATACTCTATAAACTAAAGTCTTCAAATCTTCTGCTAACTCCACAAATGCTACAAATTCTTTTGAAATCCACACAACACAATCAGAAAATACCCTACAGTCTTGTAAACTCAAAAGTCAAAAGGATTAAACCACTATTGGAGCTATTCACTAGTCACTATAACGCTGACAACAAAAGAAATATGAAATTTCAATCTATTCTCAACCTTCATTAAATCGATTCTACAACAAACCAAATCAAGTTCATCACACAGTTTGTAAATGCCATAACCCTGAACAGAGTCTTTAAACAAGAATCATAATCATCAATTAGCAATGTCTCACTGAAAACCAAAGAGGGTTAAAATACAAATCCACTCCTGAATCTATTCTATAGGCTAGATTGAATGCAAATGATATTAATTAATATTCTGTAGACATACATTCCATTTCAACTCACAAATGAACAAAACCATTAACATTCCATAAAAACAGTGTCAAACGATAAAACATCACTCTACTTATTGCAAAACAAACAATACTTAAGTACAAAGGTTTGGTGTTGAAGGTGGGCCCTGCCCTCAACGCCTTCCAGTCTTAAATCGAAGCTTTAAAGAAGATAAACGTTGGATCTATTGATAAATATAGAGTTTTATAGTATTCTCCTTCATGTATCTCCTTTTCAGGCTTTATTTATACATGAACAGATGGACAAGACCCATCCCAAATATCTGAAATTCGTGCAACTACCCAGAAAATGGCCAACACCAAATCTGGAAAAACCATGTCTGTTTCGGAAAGGATTTCTCCACATTCGTTCAGAAATTCGGAAAAATGCCCATAATTAGGGGTAAATGGGGCCATTTGTGAAGTGGGTTTCGAACCGTTTTGAACAATTCCCAACCGATTGTTCATAAATTGAGCCCGAAATCAGGTTCCTGATCAAGAACGGGAATGCTACTTTGAGCAAATGACATGGACAGAACAACACTGGATAATATTCATAAGCATCTGGAAGGTGATGTGAATCCAAGAGAAACATCTCCACTGTAGAAAGAATCCCCCAAATTGCTGGTTCAACATATCTTCTGAGCGCCGATACCATTATATGGAAGAAACAAAGACTCATTAGTTGACCAAGTAATTAAATGGAAACTTAAAGGTTGCATTATACACATAAAAACAAAGCAAAGTAATGAATAAGCAATTAAAAATTCACTTACCAAAACCTAGCAATGTTGATCTTCAAAAAGGCATAATCATGTACAAAACAACACTAAATAAGGCTGGCTAGCACTTAATCTCATGTGACTTGAAACTAGAAATATGATGCTGGATAGTCAAAATAGGAAGCCAACATCTCCCCCAGACTGAATATCTTGCATGACCCTATGCAAGAAATTTTCATACAAACAAAATTTGAAACTTATAATAGATGATCAATCTTTGGATTACACCCCAGAAACTGAGGCCGAAGTATTAAACAGAACTTGAACTTGAGGAGGAGATGGAGCAGTGTGTTATTGTACACTAATCAACTTCTCAAACTATTTATCCTTTTTCTTCAACTGTTTTCTAAGACTGCGATTAAACCCTGTGATATCATCAACTAAAGTCTGTAAAGAGGCTACCTTAGCCTTCAAAATGGCATTTTCCTGCTTAATATGGCGGTCCAATCTCACATACTCTTGCAATTTCTTTGTCAGTTTAAAATTCTTCTTCCTAAAATAATCAATTCCTTGAGCTGAAGTATCAGATCTATGAGATTTAGTAGAATTTGGACTTGACTTGGAAGGTGATGCTTTAGCAGATTTCAAACTAGATTTTGAAGGTGATGCTGCCAGCAAAGGTTCACTGATAGGACTAGTGAAGAATGATGATGAGAATCATGAGAATCAGAGTTATCATGGGCAGAAGAAGCAGTGGATGAGGACAATTCAACATGGACAGGCTCTTTACCTTTGGATTCCCTTTTTCCCTCCTTAACAGCCATGCTGCGAGTAAATCTTCGATTAGGTGAAGCAAACAAATTTTCATGACCCTTTTCTCCCCCAGACTGAGAGCTGACACGCTGACCCTTAGATACTGGAGACTTCTTAGTATGGGATGGGCCAACCTTCTTACAACTCTTGCCAGCTGGTTCCTGAGTATGACTGTTTTGATGTTCATAAATATTTACAGAAGAGGCTTTATTAACAAGATCAGGAATACAAGGCTCACATGGTTCATTCCTCACGGATGATTTAAGATGAGAATTTGACAGCTCATATACAAATTGCTTCCATACCCAGTCCTTTTTCTTTAACTCAGCTAAAATAAGCATCGTGGAAAACAAGAAAAGCAATGACAACAAACTAACAGAGATCAAACAGTCAATTCAAAGACAATGGAGAACTGCATCAATCTTTCTCTTGCTGGCGATGGGGAAAACTAGAAACAACCCGAAAGAATTATGGTAAAGGGTGGTAATGATAGCGCAGACGTGGTGAAGGAAATCATTGCAAGCAGTGGCACATACTGCCCATGTTGCAATGAATTATGCCCATATTATCACATGTTTAATTCACCATAACTTCTTGGCATTTACGAATTAGATCAATGTTATAAATTTTATTAAAGATTGCAAATCGATAATAAAGAATGAAATATTGCCAAAGGTTAACACCATAAATGATTTACAAATAAACATTGATGTATTAATTAAATAAATGCCAAGGTTATTGTGATAATCCATAGCTCATCGAACTTTGTATTAACGACAAAAGCATTTAATTATAATCATAATCCTTAATAACAATTAATACTTAGCCAATCATGCAACCTTCATTACCTTTATCAACGTTCATTACCTTTACCATGTAACATGCCAATTTTCCAATTTTTCTTCCGGCACCCCATACGGCACTTTGGCCAGTCTAATATACAAAGGTATTTTCAAGCAGACAGGAGTGAAAAATAATTACTAGCATAACAGTAATATTATCAGTAAGGGAAAATAACTGTCTTTCCAACTTTTGTGAGTTGAAAAGACAATTAAAACTGCCTAAAAAAAATCAAATAACAGCCTGAAAAATTAAATAACAGCCTGAAAATTTTGTTTTATTAGCAGGCTCCTTGCACAGTTACCATTATTCAGTGGTTGCTGCTTCAATTAAAACTGTCTGAAATTTTTATTTTATCCAGTAGGCTCCTCATTTCAGGGGCGTTTCTTCACCTGTTCACACAGAAATAGAGCTGAGTAATGAAACCAATTTTTATTAACAATACAAAAAAAAACAAAGTAACTATAATTTACAAACAATCAATCTTACTCCTATATTCCATACTTCAATCATAAATACAGACTTCATTCTCGTCATTCATACAGAACTTTTTCCACTAGGACATGTGCAACAAGACAAGAGGAATACTAACAGAAGCTAATGGGGTACTGGTCCATTTTGACTCAGCTTCACACAGGACAGTTTGAGTAGTGCAAGGAAAACAGTACTGAAATTCTCAGCTATGTTCAGGACTCAAAAAATATTAGGCATAAACCCCCTTTTTTCACAAGAATCAGGTAACCAAAATTCAGAGCAGCTGGAGATGATTATCAACTGGCTATCAACTGACTTTTACAAACAACCTCCTTAAATTTTATTTAACCACACATATGACTTCGCTTTTACCTTTAAATAAGTACATTGTTCATACAGACAAGTATAGATGAGGCTTTTAAAGGAGATATTAGAGTCAGAACCCATTGCCAGCGAGCCCGTTCAGTACTCCGGTGGGGTAACTGTAACATCTAAGAAGATTCTTCCCCAGGTAGATGGCCCATTGACAACAGGCCTGTTCAGTACCCTGATGGGTTTTCCTGTTCATACCACAGGTCGGTACCCGCTGCCAGCGGACTTGTTCAGTATCCCAGCGGGTTAACCTCTTACACCCGTTTTCTATCAGAGGCCCTTGTCCCAAGTTCATCTTAAAGATAAAGTTTATGATTTGCTCATGCATAGATGAGT
>LPNX010886670.1:612012-629466 GCA_001517045.1 Pseudotsuga menziesii
TTCGAAGATTAAATCACTGATGGAGGCAATGCCAGGTGGATAGGTACCCATATGATTAAAGAGAAAAAGTCTGAAAAAAACTAACAGCACACATGTATTAACTTGATACAGACATTCTAATCACCAGTGAAACTCAGAAATTTAATCCAAATCAACACAGTCCTTTGCAAGAACAATCAATGGCTGGAAATAGGAATAATAACAAAAGACTTCCCTGTTGTTTTTTTCAAAACATCCTGAGCCTGAAAAGAATATCTGCATCCTTCAAAAAGAAACCTAATAAAACAATTTCCTTTAACCGATGTCCATTTATCACAAATGAAGCTTGTTCATCACCAATTGGTCTGATGTTTACAGAAAAGTCACAATTTCATATTACCCTCTGGCATTTTTCCTTGCTATGGGCTGCTGTTATAATAAATTTTCTGAAAGTATGGACTGTAGAGAAGGTATAAATTCTGGTTAAAGATCTTATCATTTTATTGAAAAGAAAGAAAAACAACGAAGTTGCATTAATTTCTAAACTAAACATGCAACTTTTTATTTATATACATATTTTCCTATTCTACCTAAGAAGAAAGAAAACATTTCTATTCAAGTATAGGAATTCTTCCAATGTAACCAAGTGCGAAGTAAAATTAAAAATATACCTTTATCCACATATGAAAGGGTTGTTGCAATGATTACCTGGATACGGAGAACCAACCGACTTACTTGCTTCTGCAACAAAAGCTGTTGAAGGAGGAAGTGGTGTTGTAGTCTGGTTGCTTCTTGGAACCAACTTTCAAAGTAGTCTTGGTACTCACCTTCCTTCCTCATATCATGTAGATCCCCTTCTTTTGATTGATTAATTTCGGAAGTACATAGAGGATTTGCTGATACCTCCTCAATTTTCAGCTACTTTCCATCGGATGTAACACCCAAGTTGTCAATTTCCTCTGTAATTTGGCAAGGAATGTCTTTTTGTGGATCTTGGGACTTTGGTTCATTTGTTATGTCAGGAGAGGTAGATAAAGTCTTAACTGCTGTCAGTATGTGTTCTACCTGATAAGAAGAACTCCCAACTGCAGCTAGGATTTGAGAAAGTTTTCCCAAATTGATGGTTACTTTTGCATCCATTTCTGTCGGTTTTTTTGTTCATGTCTCGCACAAGGATCAATGTCTGGGGCTCTTACAGCACCCAAGTTTTTATTTTTATTTGGTTTATATGTGTTTTAAATGATTCTAATCAAGACTATCTCCCACTAGAAACATATTTACGCCAATCAAACACACGCCACTCTTGCATAAAATAAAACACTCTTGAAATTAAATTGCAGAAAGTAAACACACCCAAACTTGCAAAAAGAAAAACACACTTACATGAAATTAAATTGCAAGAAAGTAAACACGCCTTACAGGAAAGGTAAACACACTTTTGCATCAAAATAAATCAAACATGTGAAAAAGCAAACACACTTACGAGAAGGAAACAACAAGGATTTAAGGAAACCCACTAAAGTGGATGCGCCAGGCTGTTACCCCATGGGAATCCCATAGTGAATTCGTCTTTGCGTCTTATCGTTTGCCCTCCACCTTGTTGTGTAATGTAAATGAAACCTATTTACCCCTATCTACCTGAACTTCACAGCCAACAAATTCGTAGAAAATGAGCAAAATACCAGCTTAACTTGGAGCAACTCTCCGGCAACGGCGCCAAAATGTTGGGTAAAATTATCACTAGTTAATTTACCTTCAATTAATTGTCAACCAGGGTGCGTAAACGTTGAGCTGCTACACTATATGTGCGGGCAATGTAGTTTCAATGCTCATGCTGATAGTAACTTAAAGAAATTCTAGTCTACTCACAAACAAAAATGAAATTGATGAAGCTATTACTGTACTAAATGATCAATGCTAAGAGTTCCTAGGTCTGTCATAAAGAAAAGAAAATCAATTTGCTAACCCCTGTCTTACTGTCAAACTCAATATAACCTACAACAACCTACAACAATCTTCCAAAGCAATATTAGGCTACAGCTATCCTGTAGAGAAAACAACTTGTTAAGAAAAGAACTTACCTACCAAATGAGTATGCTCAATCAATCTTAATGACCTTGTGTTATATCTAAAACTCCAACCATTAACCCTACAGAGTTTAATGCTGAAATCTATACAAACATTTCTCAAATAATTACTGAGATGAAATCTATTTCCTCTTAACCTTAAATTGTCCACAAACAGTTTGACAAAAGGAAATTTGACTTGCTGCTACTGTCAGAATATACCTTGTCTGTGTCCTATGCATACAAAATCACACAAAAGAATGCTGAGACTATAAAATGCACACCAATGAATATTAGAACTGTTCGAAGCATACACACTTACTCTCATCTACATACACTGTGAGATTGGTGTTCAATCCTTATGAAATAAATCAATGAACTATGATTCTTCTTCCTAATTTTATCCAACACCAAAAAAAACATGATTCCAACTCCTATCTGGCCAATGCAAAATGTTGCTTGAAAATCCCTAAATACTCTATAAACTAAAGTCTTCAAATCTTCTGCTAACTCCACAAATGCTACAAATTCTTTTGAAATCCACACAACACAATCAGAAAATACCCTACAGTCTTGTAAACTCAAAAGTCAAAAGGATTAAACCACTATTGGAGCTATTCACTAGTCACTATAACGCTGACAACAAAAGAAATATGAAATTTCAATCTATTCTCAACCTTCATTAAATCGATTCTACAACAAACAAAATCAAGTTCATCACACAGTTTGTAAATTCCATAACCCTGAACAGAGTCTTTAAACAAGAATCATAATCATCAATTAGCAATGTCTCGCTGAAAACCAAAGAGGGTTAAAATACAAATCCACTCCTGAATCTATTCTACAGGCTAGATTGAATGCAAATGATATTAATTAATATTATGTAGACATACATTCCATTTCAACTCACAAATGAACAAAACCATTAACATTCCATAAAAACAGTGTCAAAGGATAAAACATCACTCTACTTACTGCAAAACAAACAATACTTAAGTACAAAGGTTTGGTGTTGAAGGTGGGCCCTGCCCTCAACGCCTGCCAGTCTTAAATAGAAGCTTTAAAGAAGATAAATGCTGGATCTATTGATAAAGATAGAGTTTTACATTCTTCTCCTCCGTGTATCTCCTTCTCAGGCTTTATTTATACATGAACAGATGGACAAGACCCATCCCAAATATCTGAAATTTGTGCAACTACCCAGAAAACGGCCAACACCAAATCTGGCAAAACCACGTCTGTTTCGGAAAGGATTTCTCCACATTCGTTCAAAAATTTGGAAAAATTCTTGCGATTAGGGGTAAATGGGGCCATTTGTGAAGTGGGTTTCGAACCGTTTTGAATAATTCCCAACCGATTGTTCAGAAATTGAGCCTGAAATCAGGTTCCTGATCAAGAACGGGAATGCTACTTTGAGCAAATGACATGGACAGAACAACACTGGATAATCTTCATAAGCATCTGGAAGGTGATGTGAATCCAAGAGAAACATCTCCACTGTAGACAGAATCCCCCAAATTGCTGGTTCAACATATCTTCTGAGCGCCGATACCACTACATGGAAGAAACAAAGACTCATTAGTTGACCAAGTAATTAAATGGAAACTTAAAGGTTGCATTATACACATAAAAACAAAGCAAAGTAATGAATAAGCAATTAAAAAGTCACTTACCAAAACCTAGCAATGTTGATCTTCAAAAAGGCATAATTATGTACAAAACAACACTAAATAAGGCTGACTAGCACTTAATCTCATGTGACTTGAAACTAGAAATATGATGCTGAATAGTCAAAATAGGAAGCCAACAAGAAGCCTCTCGAAGCTTCTCTTTTTTCCTTTATAACTGGAGTACCGCTCTTTGTCCAAGGGGAAAGAACATTACTAGGTGAGCACCACATGCTATACATAGGTAACAGGCGATGGCACTGTTTTTTTCTCACAACAAATGGGCGTTACTGATATGGGTACCGCACATTGACCAAAGGGAAAGTGTGATGGTGTCCAAAGGTATTAAAATATTGATCCTTTTCCACTTTCATCTTCAACACTTGAGGATTTAAGGTCAATTATGAGATTTTGATCTCACAACATGATGTTGACGATATTTAAGTATAACAAAAATTAAATTTGATTGTGAAATAGAAAACAAAAGGAAAGCAAGAAGAACCCTAACATTTGCAGCAATAAAGGTAACTCTAAAGGCTAATCTTGTTAAAACGCATCAATGCACCAATATGTTTTTAGGAACACTGGTTAATTTCATAAAAAATAGAGTGTTGCATGTTTCCCATTTTTTTAAAAAGAATTAAGACATGTATTGATTGTATTTTTGACTCAGTTGCATGGGAAAAAAGAGAAATAAATCAAATGACCAATTCTTCAAATTCCAACTTATTCCATATCATTCCAAGTTCAAGTTCTTCGTTGCCATCACCAGTAAGTCAATACTTATTTTTATTTTCTATTTAAATTTATGTTGTCTTTTCACTTGCATTTGAATGATTGTGCAATGAATTTTGTAGGATCCTGATTCCCAATTAAGTTCAAATGCACATGATATTCATTAAATCCCTAAAATATACAAGGTATTATCTGAAACAACATATCATAGGTAGATGGTAGATGAAAATGGAAGGCTTATTTACCCCATAGGCTATGACATGCCATCATCCAATAACCAACCCGAACCAATAGTACTTTAGTGTGAGATGGATATTGTTTATGGCACCCCAATAGTAAGCAACTGTTCAAATTGTATAGGGTTAAAGGTGAACCCTAGGTGTGTCACTTTGTCCTATTATATTATTGATTGAATAACCAAAGTTGATGGTCTAGTACTCCCCACTAGGGTCAATGATCCAATAGGTGAACTAAAAAATACAAGTAGAGATACTTCCATATGCTCGTTCTTTGAAAACTTGGAAGCCAAATCAACCTTGTTTCATCCAAAATTAACCAACCCATCTTCATCTACTAAGTCAACTGAGAGTTATAGTGAGCCAGCATATGATATTAATACCACCCAAAAAGTCTTTAGAAGGAGATTTGAAAAGGTGTATGAGCTAAGTGAAAAAATGTCCAAGTACAGAGAAAGCTCGATTCAATTGTAGGAGGTAGCGATGATTTCTCTATTCCCATCCAACTGTAAAGTAAATACCAAATGTAAAATTTCTTGATAACAACCGAGTGAGCATGGATGAATCATGCTACCAAGATGTAACGCATTTCAAGTGCATTACCCAACCCATAAATTTTTGTTTTCTAACAATTAAACAATTAAAGAGAATAACATTCATTCTCCAAACAACAGAAGTTTGACTATAAAACTTAGTTGATTTACCATAACCAAATATTAAACAACATTAAACTTCAAATAACAGGCACAATCAACCAATTGTAGACTTAAAACAGAGTCCCTACAGTTAAACCAAACTCTCTGACTCTAACAACATGACTTCGACTCAAAAGAAGCGATCATGACCTTTCCAACTGTTACACATAAATCTCATCATCATCATGTGATGAGGTCCCAAACATCATTTATTGCCCTGAATCCCAAGTTGTGAACTGAAAATACTGGCCCAAAATTCAATCTTGCATATGAAAGTCCAGCACCACTTCTTCCCTTAAAGCAAGGGGCGTTACCTTCTTTAGCAATGCCTACCATCTATTGGATGTAGGCGGTGCCACTGCCTTTTCTTCTTATTCAAGGTGCATTTCTTCCCTGTCACCGTTCTGTCATAGTGGAGGAGAAGTGGTGCCCTTGGTAAAAAGTGAAAAATAGAGGTTTCCACGAAGCTTCTCGAAGGAAGGATTCGTACCACCCTTATACCTACTCCTAAGGACCACTTGGGCTCGAGATCCATCCTTTTGGGATCTCCTATCTACCTCGCCCACCATTTACTCAACCATCCCTATCCTCCCAAGGCCTATAAAAATAGGCTCATACCCCATGGTTGAGAGAGAGAAAAGTTATGATGTTGCATTGAGATTCTGGCCTAAATCAGTAGGGTGAGCATAGAGGGAGCAAGTTGGAGCTTTTGGGGACAAGGCATTGGCATGTGAAGGAATCTCAACACTAAGGTGAAGGTTTTAAACTTCTTCTTCATATTTAATGCAAAGCTGGTTCCTTTCCCATAAATTATGTTATGTTATAATCATGTATTTTATTGTTGGATTCCTTTAGTCACTGACATAGAATAGTGGATTATATTCTGGTTCTTTTTTATCTTGTTTGCTTGTTTCATGTGATTGTGCAGGTACGGCCATGAAGATCCATTAGAGGAAATTTCAATTAAAATGGGCCTTCCAAAAATAATACAAATTCCATGTCATCATGTATTAGCCAATCAAAATGCTTTAAAATTAAAAAAGGGAGCACCTCTTAAACAAATTTTTAATATAAATTTCGGGATAGGTATCATAAAAAAACTACTTTTTTTTTTTCATATTTTCGACATATCTCCTTGTGTTTTTACTCAAATTTCGATCAGGAGAGCTCGTTGGATCCAAAATTAAATTCCACCTCCAACAAGTACCCACTCGGCATACTTTTGACGGGACCCGCTACCCCAAAAACAAGAAATTCCTGAAAAAACGTGATGATGACATCATCATCACATTTTTTCAGGAATTTCTTGTTTTTGGGGTAGCGGGTCCCGTCAAAAGTATGCTGAGTGGGTACTTGTTGGATGCCGAATTTAATTCCACATCCAAATAGCTCTCCCGATCGACATTTGAGTAAAAACACATGGAGATATGTCGAAAATACGAACAAAAAAGTAGTTTTTTCTTTTCTTTCTCCAAAATTAATAAATATTATTTTATTATTTTAACTATTAATTTATTAATTTTCCTTAGGAGGCCCATTTTAAGTTGAAATTTTCTCTAATGCATCACCATAGGAAACAACTTCACCACTCCATCAAAGAGACTCATTCGAGATCTCCACAACTTCTGGGGGGAGTCTTCCAACTCTGTTGTAACTCATTTGTTCTAGTATAAACCATTCAGACTAGAGGACAACTCTTGTCCACAAGAGGTGCATTTTTCCTAGAAACAAATCTGGCGACTCCAATGGGGAAGAGATTTCAACACATCTGATCTTCCTTGGTCTTCAAATCCTTGTCTAAAATCCAAGCTCCAATCTTTCATTAATTAGATCTACTAGCTGATATAGTGAGGTCTTGTTTCAGTTGATCATATCTTCTAGCTGATATAGTGAGATCTTGTTTTAGTTGATCAGATCTACTAGCTGATATAGTGAAATATTGGTTTGGTATAACCATATCCACTTAGATCTAAGTCATTCTTTCTTTCTGTACTTCATATTCCTATTAAATTCATGATTTGATGCCAGTATTACAGTAGCTAAATTTTCTTTTTTTTTCCATTGTTTTGTTTTTTGATTTCTATAGGACACTGCACATGCACAGTGGACATTAAGCGGTGCCACTTCCTGTGCACAGTATTCAGCAAGCAGTGCCACTGCTCTATTTCAGTGGACGAAAAGCGGTGCTGAGCCAAAACCTCTCTATCACCAACCCTCAAGAAGCGGTGCCAGGTAGGCCTTCTACAGGCTTGTCATTTCAAGACTTGGTTTGATTTTTTACTTTCTGTTCTGTGAATGTTTGGGATTCTTTTCAGAGATATGAGTAGTTAGATTCAAAGTCCGAATGTGGTAAATGCTTATTTTGTTGAATTCAAAAGCTAGGTTACACATCATTTTGATTACTTATATGTTGGGTTTTCATTTTCGAAAGGAGTGCTTGGAAGTTTTGCTCAGTTAGATCTCTTCTTGCTGCTTGATAAGACTAAAAAGGAATACTTGCTTGCTCGTTTTTGCTTTCATTCTTCGTTAAGTTTACGAAAGACTTGTTTTTGCTTTTTAAAAAGAAATTTTTCTGCTGAGATTTGGTTATAATTTTGCTTAAAGATGAATTATTCTCTGACTAGCCTCATAAGCTTTCATATCTCCATATTCTTCTTTCTTTTTACACTCTTGTCTCATCAAAAGAAAAAATATAT
Source organism: Pseudotsuga menziesii (assembly GCA_001517045.1). Lineage (NCBI taxonomy): Eukaryota > Viridiplantae > Streptophyta > Pinopsida > Pinales > Pinaceae > Pseudotsuga > Pseudotsuga menziesii. The sequence continues at coordinate 620,087 of LPNX010886670.1, forward strand.
CATAGTTTTAAGTAGATCTTTCCATGTTTTGAAGAAAAATTGAAAAAAGTACTTAGTGTGCCTTTGAGTATTATTATCTTTCTTTTTAGGAAAAGAGATCTCACCCTATTTGCTTGCTTTCAAAGATTATATTTGAAGTGTGTTGATTGTTTGTATTCTCGGAAAGATTTGTTTAGTTAGACTATTTGGGAAAGTTTTGGTTCTGAAATGAAATTGAAAAAGAGAACACTCTCTCCTTCCCGTAAGTAGGCATGCTTTGAATGGTAAAGTGAAAATTTTGTATATCATAATTGCATGGTTTTACTTTTCTGTTATAAGTCCATGCATTAACCTAACTGTTCAACTTAAAATTAGTGGTAGCTATAGCTTAAAAATATTAGTAACTTGAGTGATAGGTTAGCGATGTGTTCCAGCGTCGTAAAATGTAGGAGCTGTCATTTATTGCCTGCACTGCAACCCAGGACATGCACAGTTCTTCCACGTACCATCGGTATATAGAATGACCTTTCACATACCATTGAGGTATATCAAAAGGTAGTAGTACTTTATTGTATATCGAAAGGCCCCTTGTGAACGGTTGTGCATTAGATAATACTACTACGGATTTGAACTCCCATGTACCTTGTGCATATCAGGAGGCCCTTCTAGGATTCCTAAGACCATCTGAGAAAATCCCTTTTGGCCATCTTGTTGGTGCAATACACTGAGAACAACACTCGGGGATATTACTATGCACGTGCCATCCAAGTAGTCGGGTATTTAGGTGAGGGATGGTTGATCCTCCTCGCCGTGCTTTACTGTTGGACCCTGGGGTATATAGCGAGTTACAAAAAGTTGAGAATCCTAGTCAGGAACTGGCTTGTTCAGCCCCTCTTGTCACTTAAGTTTGTTTTTGGCCTTTGTGTAGGATACTTTTTGTATGATTTTTTCTAGTTTTGAAACCCTAGGTTAGGTTTTAGTGACCATACAATCTGGCTGAGTTTTAGTTGAGACGATCCAGAAGAAATTAGGGCTTATCGCCTGAATTTCTACCTGTCATAGTGGAGAGCCCAATGGAAGCCACATATCAAGGAGCTGCAACTGATTCCCATGTGGAAGGAAGCCCAGTTGTGGAAAGCAGAGAACAATTCACTTCTTATGTTAATCCCTTGGTCCAAAAACCTCCTACAGTTGACACTTCTTTTCATTCCCCAATGGAAGGTCTTACTAATAGTCCTGTTGAAACAAAATATGGCCCTAATGCTCCTTTTTGGAGAAATTCTATGGGTCAATCCCTTTACAAATTTGGGATTACTAGACCTTATTTTGAGAACCCTCCACCAAGTGAATATGAGTATAGAAGGATCCAAGCATCTATTGATCACACTCGCAATTTTCAAGAGAGAGTGGAAAGAATTATTCCCTCACCCGTACCTCAGAAAGAACCTATGTCAGATATTTTACCCCGTCTTTTAGATCCTTGTCCTTCTGGATATCATTCACTTGTCGAGACTTTGGCTCCTATTGATTATCTTCCAGTTCGTGGTGTGACTCCTCATAATCTAGGTCAAACCTCCAACCCTACAGTTTCAAATCCTAGGTATGTTTCTAGTCCTCCCATACCCTCTGTAACTGGGGGGAAATCCTAAGCTCAAATGGTATCAGTACATTCCAACGGCGGGGGGAAACCCCCGACGTGAGTTACGTTATCTGTTAGTGGAATTTATACTAGTGCTAGATAGACTTCTGCTATAGGAAAACCTGTAGTGGTTGTTCCTCCCACCCACACAAATATGGTAAATCCTCCGTCAAGTTCAGGCCAATCCTCAGGGGCACAACTTGCAGTCAACCTACCTTCCCGGGGTTATGGTTACCCAGGGAATCAACTACGTGTAGGAAATATGAACTATCATCCTACATCTATAGGAACTATTTATCCTAGAATCCCTTACCCAGGAAACACATTTACGCCATGGGGGAAACCTAATTGGTCCTACATGTCGACCATGGAAGGAATACCTATTAATACTACTAGAGGTTCTGGAGGGCCACCTTATGGTGGCCCACCCTTTGGAGGGTCACTAGGTGGAGGTCCACCTTATAGAGGACCACCATCAGGAGGACCATCACCTGGGGGCCCACCACCTGGAGGCCCACCTTCGGGAGGTCCACCACCCTTAGGCCCACCTTTAGGAGGTCCACTACTTGGGGGTCCACCTTATGGGGGACCACCACCTGGTAGACCACCACCTGGAGGTCCACCACCACCCGGAGGCCCACCACCTGGGGGCCCACCACCTTCAAGTGGCCCTCCTCCTGGAGGTCCACCCCCTTCGAGAGGATAATCTACCTATCGACCAGCCCAACAACCTATGTATCAATCAAAATATGGTCCTACTGGTTTGCACATTCCTTATCAATACCCAGTATGTTGAACCTAATCGACAACTTCCATTCCTAGAAGCTTTGGAATTTCCCAATTTGTCCAAGTTGATTAATGATCCCATTCAGCACAACCCTTCGTGGCTTGCTATTCCAGTCAAGTTACCATCAGACATTCCAAAGTTTGATGGGAAGTAGGGAGATGATCCCAAAAATCATGTCATGACTTTTGATCTATGGTGTTCTTTGAACTCCTTAATGGAGGACTCTATTCGTTAGGACTCTTTCAATGAAATTTGACTGGTACGGCTGCAAAGTGGTATATTGAACTTCCACAACATTCATTTGTGGATTTTATCTCATTAGCAACCATTTTTCTCACACACTTTCAGCTACCCATTTGTTATGAAACAGGTACGAACCTTTTGACCTCACTCCATCAAAACACTTCCACACATATATCGGACCATATCCATGAGTGGAGAAAGTGGAGACAACTTATTAAAGCTCCCATCCCAGACCAACTATTAGTTGATTGGTTCACAAAATCCTTGTTGCCTCCCATTTCCCGAGACGTGGCTATGGGTGGTGTTGTTACTGAAGAGAAGGTTATCAGTCGCGCTTAGTATCTGGACTTGGTATATTCCCAATATAGAACTCTGTATGACTTAATCCCTCAACATCCTTATCCCAGCATAGACCCTACCAAGCCACCCACAAAAACTCATGTTGATGGGGTTGTTGGTTCAATCTAGCCCTCATCAACAACAAAACATGCCAAGCAAAAAAAAATACTTATGCTACTACTCCTTCGAATGCTACTATTTACGTGAAGGTAAATGCTATCCAAAGTACACAAACATCCAACAACAAGAACACAGGTAAAGGGAAAAATAAAAAACCTAGAAACCAACAGGAGAATCCCAAGGCTACATCCATAGATAATGATAAAAAAGGAAAGAGAAATGCCAAGTACCCTTGCTTGTTATGTTGTGGTAATCACTTCACGAAAGAGTGCCGTTATCATGAAGAGATTAGTAAATTTCTAAAGAGTAACCCCATACCAGCGGTGCTAAGTGATTCCTTCCCATCTTAACAACAATTGATAGATCACATGTATAATCAAGGGACCTCTAGTTCTATGGAATAAATCAGAATGATGTCCTCAGATACCATCAATTTGAATACTCATAGTCATTCATACGACAAGCCAATAGAGAAGAAAGACGAAAATCCTTCTTCCGAGAAAGTTCCTTCTACTAGTTCCCCTCCATATTCATCTAATGGCCCTCTTGTCATCGATAAACCTAATCTCGATTTGATTTTATGACCGCCTAAGACTACCCTTAGGAAGGCTGTTTTTAATCCCAATGCCTGAGCCGCACAATTCTACAATGTGTTTGAAGATTTGGCTCAGGAATCATGTGCAATGTCTACCCTTGAGGTACTCCAAATATTTCCAACACAGAGTAAAAATCTGTTAACGAATTTGGGGGAATTAGACCCAAATAACACCAACCTAATCCATTTCAATGTGGAGAACTATAAATCCATATTACCCCACCAAATCACATTTCAAATTTCCACTAGAGTAGTTGGGAGAAAGGTCCATAGGACCATTCTGGATGAGGGAGATTCAACCTTAGTTTTGTCTGTATCCTGTTGGAGAGCCAGTGGTTCTCCTGAACTTACAAATTCACTTACAAACTTAAAAGCTTTCGATGGATGAGGTTTCCAGCCTCATGTTCTATTAACAACCCTTTCAGTCGATCTTGGGGGCAATACTATTTCCATTCAGGTGGAAGTAGTTGATGCCCTGTTGGATTACAATATTCTATTGGGGAGAAACTGGTTTTATGCTATGACTTCCATCGATTCGAAAGTTTTTCGAGCTCTCCAGTTTCCTCATTTGGGGAAGATTGTAACTATTGATCAACTTGACTTCTGTTCATCAGATGTTGCTACTCCCACCGTGAATAACATCCCTATGCTAGGTCAGTCCCCTCCTCCTTATTAGTTGATTGGGGCAGGTATGCTGAAGGATTCATCCCTCATGGGAGTGTTTCTCTCAGCTCCTCCTAGTATAGAAGTGGTGACCATGAAAATGATTTCCATGAATGGATATAGTCCTAAAGGTAAAGAAGTTGTTGAGTCATCCTCTCTTGGCCCTTATGAAGCACTTTATGATGTTGTGCAATCTGCTTCCAATGTCCATTCTGATGATCTTCATCTAGTGGCTTCATATCCTTACCACCTGCCCTACTGGCTAGAACCATCCCTCCCTACTCTAGACTATCTCTCCTAGATTTTTCCTTCAGATGAATCCATCATGGAGATTATGAGTACTGACGAACCCGTATGGAAAGATCACCACCATCGATCCTCTTTTCTTCCTAATTCTAGTTTGGTATATTTTGATCTCATATCTCTTATCGGTACTGATATTGTCACCAATCTGCAAATGCCTGTATTTTTAAAAGACATAGATTCCAAAGGAAATATTTGCAACATCACTAAGACAACCCCGATTGATATATTAGTCAAGCCTGGAACTGTTGAGCACGTCCATGTAGGCCAGAACTGCTCGACAGATGAAACTGAAAGTTATAGATATCTTTTTAAATAATTCCATGATATCTTTTCCTGGACATATGAGGAGATGCCTGGGATCGATAAGTTAATTTTTGTACACGAGAATAGAACCTATCCCACGGCAAAACCTGTAATACAAAAATTACATCAAGCCATCCTAGGAAGGCTGCGGGTATTAAAGCTGAAGTGGAAAAACTTTTGAAGGTGGGGTTTATTTATCCCATACCCCTGATGGAATGAGTATCTAATATTGTCCCTATGGCTAAGAAGCAGGTAACTATTAGAGTCTGCATCGATTTTCGAGACTTAAATAAGGCTTGTCCTAAGGACAATTTCCCTACTCCACACATCAATCAGATCATCGATAACTATGTTGGGAGCGTCATCTTTTCTTTCATGGATGGATTTTCTGGCTACAATCAAATAGAGATTGTTCCCATCGATCAACATAAAATGAAATTCATTTTCCTATGGGGAAACTTCGCATATCGGAAGTTACCTTTTGGCCTAAAAAATACCGGAGCTACATTCCAGCGAGCCATGTCCTATGCCTTTCATGATATCAAGCACATCATGGAGCCATACCTTGACGACCTCCCAACTCAATCACAACAATGGGAGGACCATCTAGGGCACCTTAGAAACATTTTCCTTAGGTGTCGTCATTATAATATATGACTGAATCCACACAAATGTGTCTTTTGTGTTGAGATTGGATGCATTTTTGGTTTCATGGTTTCCAAAGATGGCATCCAGATTGATCCTTTGAAAATTGCTGCTATCTTGGCCTTACCCACCCCGACAAACATTACCGAGCTCCAAAGTTTGCAAGGGAAGGAAAAATTTCTTCGTCATTTCATATGCAACTTCGCAGAGAAAACACATGGTTATATGTGTCTCCTGAATAAGGACACTTCGTTCTTCTGGGATGACCAGGCCTAATGATATTTTGATAATCTGAAGCATGCTATGAACCATTCACCCGTGATACACCCCCAGATTATTCAAAAGACTTTCTGTTGTACATTCCTACCTCCCCTACTACCATTGCAATAGTTCTAGCGCATGATACTCCCAATGGCCAAGAACACATGATATATTACCTGAGTAAGAGTCTCATTGACTCTGAAACTTGTTACTCATGTGTGGAGAAGTTAGCTCTGGCTACAGTCATTGCTGTACAAAATTTTTGTCATTAAATTCTACTTCATACAACAACTGTACTCGTAGATAAAAACCCCATGTACTACACTCTGAATCATCAGGTGCTTGGGGGAAAATATTCCTGTTGGATTGTTATCTTAAAGAAATTAGATCTTGATTTTGTTGAGGCTACTTTGAAGAAATACTTGGTTTTCATGGAATTGATGTGTGACCTTCCCTGTGCTTTGATAGAAACTGAGCCCAACGATTCATTCCTGCATGAATTTTTGTTCTTAATAAGCACAACTGATCCATGGTATGGATATTTGATTATTGATCTCCAGAATCAGATATTTTAGCCCACCATACCCTGTGAAGATTGTCCTTATATCCGTCACCATGAAAAGTACTATCTGATTTTGAATGATACATTGTATTGATGTGGTATCGATTCCATCCTTCGACGATGCCTTACACATGAAGAGGCTGAACAGGTTTTGAATGACTTCCACTCTAGAGCATGTGGCGGTCATCTTTGTGGGATGGCTACAGCCTAGAAAATCCTTTTTGCTGGGTACTTCTAGCCTTTAATCTTTAAAGATTGTCATGAATTGGTTAAGAAATTCCCACCTTGTCAACACTTTTATCCAAAAAAGCGCACCCACCTTGCCCCTTTACACCTCGTCATTGTAGTTGGCCATTTTTCCAAGTGGGGTATTGATTTTATGCATTGTAATCCTACCTTATCCGGCGAGCATGGTTACATAATCGTAGATGTTGATTATTTCAAAAAATGGGTTGAGGAAATGCTTACATATACAGAGGATGATAAGAATGCCGCCCTCTTTTTATTCAACCATGTGATAGCTAGGTTTGGACTCCTTTAAGCTACAGTCACTGACCATGGATCTCATTTCTGGAATTAGATGATGGCTGAATTAAGCGCTAAGTTGGGTTTTCGCCATGAAAACTCAACTCCGTATTACCCGCAGGCTAATGGTCAGGTCAAGGCGATTAACAAAGTTTTGAAAACTATGCTGCATAGGATGGTTGGAGATCACAAATACAACTAGAACTTGACTCTCTTTTATGCACTTTGGGCTTACACGACTTCAGTAAAAACAATAACTAGTTTCACACCCTTTTAGTTGGTCTATGGACTGGAAGTTGTCCTCCCTATTGAGTGTCAAATCCCATCACTTAAACTTGTAGTAGAACTTCTCCCAAACACTTCTACCGAGGAAGAGAGATTTTTGTACTTGAAAAACCTTGATGAAAGTAGGAGAGATGCTACCTTGGCTAACGAGGCACACAAAAAATGCGTCAAGGAACAGTATGAAAAGTCTGTTCAACCTCATGTCTTCAATGAAGGTGACCTAGTCCTGACTTATGATTAGAGACATGATAAAATAGGGAAGGGAAAGTTTGAATCCATGTGGTATGGTCCCTTTGTCGTTAATAAGGTCTTAGAGAAAGGGGCTTACGATCTCGTAGACTATGATGAGATACCCTTCAGGAAACCTCACAATGGGTTGTACCTGAAGAGGTATTATGCTTAAGACATTTATGTATGGTACCTTATATATATGTATATTTGAATTTCAGTGTGTTTTGGAATTTTCAATATGGTTTTGAGTTTGATGTCCATAATGTTTATACCATGTTTTGGTTATGCTAATTGGATGGATTTATATGGTTTCACTAATGGTGCATGCCGTCATACCTTGAACCTTGCTTCAGCTGCTTGGGTGTTTTATTCCCCAGCTCATGACTTATTCTGTTCAGGAGCGGTTTGTATTGGTCCGACTACCAACAACATCGTCGAGTATCAGGCATTGATAGGTTTACTGACCGAGGCTGCATCTCAGGACATTCATGATTTGGTAGTATTTATGGACTCTCAGATAGTGGTTTGTCACCTAAACCACATTTACACTATCAGGAACCCTACACTTCTTTGCCTCTTTTAGAGAGTGCATTTGTTAGAAAGGTCTTTCGATTCCATCACTTACAGGCATATCCCTAGGTTTGATAATATGATTGCTGATTCATTGGAAAATTACATTCTAGACTGGTATATCACCCATTCATAGCTTAAAAAAAATAAAACATGGTCCATTGTAAAATAAAATAAACTGTAGAAGACATATAAAAATCATGTAAATATAATTTATCCATTTGAAGCACATATAAAAACCGGAACTGAGTCTGTTATCTCCCAAATTGACCACCGTCTTTTCTGGGTGATAGAATGGGTAAAATTTTTATTTCATTTGAGTCTTGGGTTTCAAATCTTGAAAAAACAAGTTTCGGCAGCTAACTCTGCTATGCCATGTGTCTGCTTCAGTATGCCTTTGCTATTAAATGATTCTCGAGTGCCCAGCTATGCTATGTCACCTTGCTGCCCTGTAGGGTTTATTCGTTGCTGAACCATAACTCAAGAGAAATTTATTCGTTGCTGAAATCACGTGTTTTTGCAGGGAAATTTCGATGGCCTTCCCTAACTCCAAATTCAAATATGAAAGCACCAGTGGATATCTTATGATCTGTAGATCAAAATCGACTATTTGAACATCCAAAATGGACATCGGACGGCTGAGAAAATTGATTTTTTCCAAAGACAGTTTTTTAAGGAATTCTACAGGTTTCGGCAGCTTAGGCGAGCCTCCAAGAGCGCATTAGCTGCCGAAAAGGCCGACTTTCGGCAGCTAACGCATGAAACTAGCAGAAGACTTAGCTGCCGAAAGCCTGTTTTCACAGATCGCTTAATATTTCGCCCAGATCGCGGATTTTCTAGTTGGAATGGCGGGAGGCCGAGCAGAATAAACAAGTTATGAATTATGCCACCATTATCTACAGGAGTTTTGAGCTATATCAAAGTGAAGTGGGCATTTTGGCTAATTTGAAGCATCTTTTGAGGAAACAGCTCTAAGTTCAAAGTGCCACATCATCAAGAGCATTTCTGTTATGTTCCAATCAAAGTCCACCGAGCCTTGGAAGGCTAACTGCACTTCACCAACCACCGAGCACAAGAAAGGAGATCTTCATATCATCATTTTCTTGTTTTAAGGAATCATATCTATCTTTTGCATGGCACTGTTTTAATTAGGAGGACAAGATCCATGTTTTTAGGATCTTGAAACTACTTTGTAAAGGCTATAAAGCCTAAGTACTGAGACTGAGCTAGGGGTTCGATTTTGGATAGAGTAATCTGCTATTGTACTCAGTCTTCTTTATGCTAATACAGATCACAGGTTTCTTTCAGTTTTGATGTCAGCTTTCCA
>LPNX010886670.1:630645-669196 GCA_001517045.1 Pseudotsuga menziesii
ACAGAGTCTATATATATATATATATATAATGTTTTTACAAAAATATGGTCACGAGACCTCATTTGACGCACTCTAGCTTTCATGCATACAAAATGATACAAAAATCCTCAAGCTAGCTAGCTTTCAGGGATACATCATGCATACCACTCTAATGATGTTCATGGTAGCACATAATAGCCCTTGCCACCCTACATAGCAAGTGACTGAAGTGGCCCGACACTCCCACAGTATGTCTCTAAAACCTCCTAGGGAGGTCATCTATATTAGCATCTAGGATATCCAAAGTCAACCGTTCCAGGTTCTCTTTCAGCTCGGTGAGATCATCGTTGCCTCTATGGAAAAAGTGAGCTCCTGCTTGCTTGTCCATTGGGGAGGATCCCCCAAGCTGTGCATCACCAACATCTACATGCAAACATTAGGTCTTGTTATCATCCATAAAAATTATAAACATAAAAATATAAAAAAAATCAACATCTTGGGTATTATTTCTTACTGAGGTCACTCCACTAAGCGCTAGGTGGTAGTGGTAGATTGGGATCCCCTCAAAAGTCGGTCCCTACATAGGAATAGTCCTCAATCATGAGGATATTATCGTTCAACCAACGGAAGAAGGGAGCCTCAAATTTGACCTTGGCCCCACCACCTCCAGTGCGGGCCATGATATCCACCCACCGCAGAATGCAAGGAGGCTAGCTCTAAGCTTAGTGAATACCACCTGTGGTCTCAAGAAAGGTACCCTCTCAAAGAAGAAGCATGCTAAGATGGTCCCATACCCAAACTGTTTTATCTCTCCTTGCTGACATTTCGTCAGCTAATCTTTGAACACAGGAAACAATGCCTTGGCCCAGTTGAACACCGTGGGTGCCATGGCCTTCAGGGAATACAACATATGTGCCCAGGATTCTTAGTGGGGCCCTTGGATCCCAACAACCCTCTGGATAGTGAATAAAATGATCCAAAGCGGTAGATCCCTCACAACCTTTATTGGGATCTTCTTACATGAAATATTTGTTCTTGGATAGTAGTGGCGAACAATAAGTTCATGTGTGGTTATGTCCCCACCTCAGGAACCATTTAGAGAGATATGTGCTCCACGTCTAGACAACCCATTCTGAAAATAAATTTCCTCCACCTCCACAGTAACAATATGGGGTCCCACCTCAAAATACTGCTGTTATGGATTCCACATCCGCAGGACGTACTCCAGTAATCATACATGTGAAAGCATGCTAGGAACATGGAATAATTTTAATATGCCATAACCTTGTAGAGAAACTATGGAAGACACATCTCTTGTAGCACGTGCATTGTCGTCATCATGTTGCCTCTCTTTCCAAGTCACCATTTTTTAGCAAATGACCCGTAAAAAACAATTAAAGAGGCATTTAGAAGCATATCCAACATTTAAAAACAATTGAAACTTTTTATTTTGACTAGGGCATCTCTTTTTTGGGAACCACAACCGACACCGCGCCTGTCCCCTTAGGACAGAGTGGTGCCACCACATGAGTAAGCCTGAAAAAATGCGATTCTTATCAGGCACTGCTCTTCCCGTGAAGGTCAGAAGTGATACCTGGGATGCATTTTTTAGGGACAAGAAACAGTGTCGGATTCTTCGACTGAAATCTGCACACCAATTCTCCCAAAAGTCTCTCCAAGACTTGGTAAATGGTAAATGAATTGGTTTTTACTATTTACTTTGGTTTTTATAAAGGATTTTAAGGGTTTTATATTATTTTTAATGATTTTTAAATCATTTTCATTAAAAATACCCTTTATATAGTTTATAAAAGTCAATTTTAATTTTTTTTGGGAGACTAATGGCCTTTTTAAAAGTTTTGCAGGGGTAAAAATGTACAATATTGTCTATGGGGAAGTTCATTTTTTGACTTTTTCATACTTTTGAAAAATAGAAAAGGTCCTTGAGCGTTCATTTTGACACTTTGATCGTGCTCCCTAAACGTAGTATCAAAGTTCCAAGTCTTTTTTCGATTCTTTTCAGGATTGTAAAAACCGTTCATCATGAAAAGAAACCTAATGGAGTCTTATTTAAACTCTTTTTGGACTCCCTAAATGTGAAAAGATTGTCGAGCGAACTTGTCTTCTTGACACTCGTAAATTTAATTGAAGAGTCGTCTTTTCGACGGTAGTGTATCTCTTTTTTAGTTCGGATTGACTAGTTACAAAAAACGACCCTTTGGAGTCTTCTTCCGTCTTCATTCAGACTCTCTAAATATGAATGATACTGAGTTAACTTTCATTGGACTCGTTAAACCAAACACTGAGAGACCCTCTTTTGGGAACGAACCCCTCCTTTCTCAGTTTCATGAAATATATGAAAGTGGACTTGTCTTCAGAAGATCTACAATGAGTGTTTGTTACCCTATTTGGACTCGTAAAAACTAAAAGAGGCACTCATCAATCATGAAGGGGAAATTAAGGGAAGGAAATCAATTCATTTTGTAAATAAAATGGCAGTTTGTAGTCACCTTTGAACATGGCACTTGTTTGCATTTCATTCAGTCAATTGGTTATTCAGCTTGTTTCCAAGTCGATCCACTTTCATGAGTCATGTCACTCCTTTGATCTTTCAAAGAATGCATTTTCTGTCATTACATTATGTCTTGGTATCCATCTGGTTTAAGTCAATGCTTCCAAGACTTTTGTCATGCTGCCTGATGTTCAAAGGGAAGTTGAAAGTTTACCTCTGCAATCAAAACAACCTTTGTGTCAGTACCTTCTGAGTCAGTTCTATGGTTACATCACCTACAACATTCCATAACTTTGTTTCAAGTTCTGTGTCGTCGATGTGGGATTCATCATGGCCCTCCTTTGACGAGACTATTCTTGTTGACATCAACTCATCATCCAATAATTAGTCTTGGAAACAAGTTTAGTACCTTGAGATCTGTATGCCTTAATGACATATTCTCTTTCTCTCGACATAGGTTCACATCATTGACCTGTGATCGATAGATTCGACTGAGTGTTCGACATCAAATAATTTATTCACACTCAGGGGATTGTACTAGGGTACATTGGGAGTCATTTACATCAATGGTGATATCCCTTGCACTTGTTAACGGTTCACATCATTGACCAGTAATCAAGTGGTTTCTACCATGTTCGACTTCAAATCATTCTAATCACATGGATAGAATTGAACTTTGTGGAAGGCGAGATGAAGACCCTTGGTATTTGTTAAAATCACTCATTGATTTCTCCCCCAGGTTGTGATGGAGTGTTTTTTGTAAGTCGCAGCATGGATCCACATTTGTATGGTCATAGCTATGCTCAAATTTGTGTTCATTTGACATTGATCTACAGTGTATTTCTGGTAGCTATATCCCAAGTTTGAGTCCTTTATCACATGGATCTACGCTGTATTCTAGTAGCCATGTTTGTTAATCTCTCTCATGGATCTGTCTTGTATCGGTATGCAACCATGATGAGGACACATTTGATCATGCGTCAAAATTATTTATGTATTGCAGATGCCTAGTTGTTGATGATGTCCTATCAAGCTAATTCTTTCCTCGAAGTGATAAACAACTCTTTCAAAGCTCTCACCTATTGTATCTCTCTAGCTTAATGATTTGGGGGGAATTATGTTACACATAAATCTCATCATAATCATGTGATGAGGTACCAAACATCAGTTATTTCCCTGAATCCCAAGTTGTCAAGTGAAAATACTGGCCACGACTTCAATCTTGCATTTAAAAGTCCATCACCACTTTTTCCCTTATACCAAGGGGCGTTACCTTCTTCAACAATGCCTACCATCTCTTGGTAGTAGGCAGTGCCACTTAATTTTCCTCTTATTCAAGGCAGGGTTCTGCCTTGTCATCGGTTTGTCATAGTGGAGGAGAAGTAGTTCCCTTGGTAAAAAGTGAAAAAGAGAGGTTTACATGAAGATTCTCGAAGGAAGGCTTTGTGGAACCCTTATCCATACTCCTGAGGACCACTTGGACTTGAGATCCATCCTTTCGGGATCTCCTATCCACCTCACCCACCATTTACTCAACCATCCCTATCCTCCCAAGGCCTATAAAAGCAGGCTCATACCCCATGGTTGAGAGAGAGAAAAGTTATGCTATTGCATTGAGATTCTGGCCTAAATCGGTAGGGTGAGCATAGAAGGAGCAAGTTGGAGCTTTTGGGGACAAGGAATTTGCATGTGAAGGAGCATCTCAACACTAAGGTGAAGGTTGTAAACTTCTTATTCATATTTAATGCAAAGTTGGTTCCTTTCCCATAAAGTATGTTATAATCATGTATTTTATTGTTGGATTCCTTAGTCACTGGCATAGAATAATGGATTATATTCTGGTTCTTTTTTATCTTGTTTTCTTTTTTCATGTGATTGTGTAGGTACGAACATGAATATCCATCACCATAGGAAACAACTACACCACTCCATCAAAGAGACTCATTCCAAATCTCCAGAACTTCTAGGGGAAGTCTTCCAACTCTTTTGTAACTCATTTGTTCTAGATCTGAACCATTTAGACTAGAGGAACAACTCTTGTCCACAAGAGGTGCATTTTTCCTAGAAACACCAACTTCAGATGTTGGAAGTTGGAAGTCCATGCTCACAACAAAAAACACAACACTTCCAGTCTCGACTTCTGATTTTCAATGTCAGTGCACCGAAATTCAGGAGTCAACACCAATACTCCATCTTCACAACTAACGCCTTCGACTTCCGATTTTTGACATGGGTTTGTCGACAACATAAGTCATCATGAAAAAGAAGGCTCAACATGAAAACACCTCTAACTTACTGATTTTGATGTCAACACAGTTGATAGTCAGAGGTCGACACTGCTATATTTTAATAGAGAGCTTAATCAAGTAAACAAAGAAATATAACTTAGTCACTCTTCTGAAATTGACCAAGGCTTAAAATATGGGTTTCATGCTGGATTCAAATCCTAACCAAAGACATGTGCCAATATTTCCAATAGACACCAAAACATAGCATTAAATGATATTTAAATCACAAGTTATAACAAAAATTATTTAAAACAACAAGGCCTCAAGTTGGAAACTTCCCTTTTACATGATTCCAACAACTCCTATCATTAACAGACTTCCCAATTCACTTAACAAACAAACTTAGGAACTTATAAAATACCATCCCTATGTATTGGAACATTTCTATGGATTTATTCCATGAACTTTAACTCATACCTTAATCCATCAAGCCATTCACAGGGATTCCAGTCCATCATTCCATCAAGACCCAAAATTAACAAATTGCAACTATAAATGATCACATACTAAAAGTTTAACCACACAAGCTGTTCAATAACAAGATGACTAAGGATTAATTGTTTATCCAACAATACCATACAAGATAATATTCAAGCATACAACTTGCAAACAATCTTTCATAACTATGGAAACATAGTTTATGGACATGAAAACAACTCAACCCTTGGAACTCATTGGGTTATCTTCCAATGTCCATTCTAGGAAAAATGTCAAACTATTACAATTATCATTCATTTATAGGATTCATATACTAATTAAGGATGAATTCCCTTAATCGATGGTAGTAGTGCCAAAGGAAATTACATGCAAACAATAGTATAACACATTTCATGAATAACCTTACAGGCTTGTAGGTCTTCAAATACTATAAATAGATTCACTTAGGTATTATGTTATACAAAAATGGTTTACTAGATATGGACTCTATTGGTTATCCAACATCCACAAAAGCATGACTTATTCAAACATTAAACACAGGAATGAACAAATTAAACTCTGGAACCTATTGGAACAATATCCAATTCCATCTGAGGTACTACATAACCCAATTTATATGCATTCACAACTACAATTAAACAAATATCTAACAACTTCACATACAACTATTTGACCATTCATTTAACATATGTTCGACCATGAATTTAATTCATTGAACACATTATACATTGAACATAAATGAATGTGTTCATCCATATTAATTCATCATTAGGTTCATTTCTTTATCTGTTTACAATGGCTGGAAACTTGCTTCATGGATGGCACATTCCACCCAACTGTAGGTCCCTGCTAGACCTATATTATTTCAACTATCAGATACCACCTCCAAGCTGGAACTCATGCATTCACCATAGGGTCTCACCAGTCATGGTTTTCTCTCAATATTTCCTCACTTGGAAAACATGATTGTCTGTTTTTTCACCAAATCCATTCCAATTGTGCAATCCTTTCCCTTAGCTTTATTCTAGCTAGCACCATAGTGATAACCGTCACTGTACCTGTGATTATAATTATACCAAGGTATTTTCTCACACCTTCATCGTTTCACTCGTGCAACCAGAGGAAAAACTAGGGGAAAAATTCTTACAACAACAAAAGGTTATAAAACATGCTTGGTCTTTCAGTTTCTCTCAATAAACCCAACTGCCAAAATCCATGGAAAAATGGACACTTCACTCCAAAACTGAACTACAGTCTGTCCTCCAATGATTCCAATTACCATGAATTCATCATTCATTCAAAATTAATTGCAACACTACATCAATCTCATGCTGAACTATGTTTTCTATTTCTTTCTCAGTGCTCAGACTTGTTGTGTTCGGTTCCTTCATCGCTCTTCTCTCTGTGTACTCTCTATTTTTCTAAAAATTATCTTAACGACTTTTCTTCCTCTGTATCCTTCAAGTTGTACTTGCTGCATGTTTTTATTATTATCCTCCCTTCTCTTTTTTTTTTCTAGCGTCCCTCTGCACACTACCTTCTCCTCGCCTTCTCTGGTCACCACATCCCCAACTTTCATGCTCATGTCAAGTCTTGGTGGCACTTATCCAAATTCATTTTCTCACTAATCATTCATTTAATCCCTTATTAACTTAAAAACAGGTTTAGGGAATAATTAGGAAAAAATATGGGTTTACTAAAGTTATAAGGTAAAATGGGTTTAACTAGGGTCACACTTATCTCTTAGGCTATATGCCCCCCTCCCCCTTACCGAACTAGGTTAATACATGACTTCCTGCTTATTCAACATGTTACCACCACCGAAGCCAGTTTGTTTTTTATTTTAACAAGGAAACACATCATGAGTTCTTCCTTATAGACACTCATTGTATTTTAAAAAATTACACTATAAAATAATGGGGTTTCAAACTAGGGGTGCTACATCCCCCCCCCAAAAAAAAATTATACGCCATCCTCAGTGTTTATATTGTCCAAAATTTTCCAAATGAACCTTTGAATTTTTTTGTACATATTTTAGTCTTCAAACAGACGAGGATACTCTTCCCTCATCTCATCTTCCAGCTCCCAGATCGCTTCTTCAGGATTGTAATGGGTCCATTGGACCTTCACCTGTCCAATGGCCCTGTTCTAGATCATCTTGGTTCTTTTGTCCAATATGTATATGGGTTGAACCTTAATATCCCCTTTGGGTTCTACCTGTATCACATACCAATCAAGAAGATGATTAGGATCATATACATATTTATTTAGATATGATACATGAAAAACATTATGTATTTTTATCATAGGTGGAAGAGAAATCTCATAAGCTACTGGGTCGATTCTGTTCAAGTCTTCAAATGGTCCACAGAATCTAGCTTCCAACTTCTTGTAGCTACCCAACCTCAATAAAATCTTCTTGCCTTTCAATTTAAAAAACACCTTGTCCCCAATCTAGAACTCTTGGCGCACTTTGTTCTTGCCTGCATAATTATTTGGCCTGTCCTTAGCTATCTTCATATTTTGTTTTATCTTAGCTACTTTCTACTCCATTTCTTGAAGTATTTTAGGTCCCACAATCAGCCTATCCATAGGCTTATCCCAACTCATTAGAACGTTACAATATCTGCCATAAATTGCTTCAAAAGGGATCATCTTCAACGATTCCTGGTAACCATTGTTTTAAGCAAAATAAAAAAGGTATACATAATATTCCCTTTCGCTTGGTTTATCCATCATGTACATTCTAAGTATATCTTCAATAATTTGATTCAATCGCTTAGTTTTTCTATATGTATGTGGATGATATGTTTCACTAAGATTTGATGTAGTACCAAATTCATTGAATAAACCTTTCCAAAAGTTCAAAGTGAACTTTGGATCACAATAAGAAACTATTTCCTTAGGTACTCCATGTAACCTGGGAATTTCTTTCATATAAACTTATGCAATCTTAGCTACTTTAAAAGTTGATTGAACAAGTACAAAGTGGGATGAACTTTTTAGTTTATCAACCACTACCATGATGGAATCATGTTGTTTCTGAGTTCTTAGCAAATTAGTAATACAATTTATGGTTACTACCTTCCACTTACATTCCAGAATAGGAAATGGATGGAGTATATCAGCAGGATGCTTACACTCTACTTTAACTCTCTAACATTCCAATCAATGAACAATATACATAGCCACTTCCTTTTTCATAACTGGCCAATAAAATTCTTTCTTAACTGTTTTTACAATCTTATGATACCTTGGATGTGCTGCATATGGTACATTGTGCATCTCTTGCATTATTATCTTCTTAAGTCATTTTCAGCAGGCACATAAATTATGCTGTTGAACTAAAGAATTCTATCTTCAGTCATTGAATATTTAGAAAAATTTATAGGTCTTCTACCTAACTCTAAGGCTGTTGCAAACTACCAATAATTATTATATAACCTTAGTGCCTCATGCAATTTGAATTTTAGGTGTGATTTCCAATTATTGATGGCTAGAATTTGCATTAGCTGGCATCTTATGTTGAGTGCATCTGTTACTTTGTCTGCCTTGCCTTTTATGTACTTGATCTCAAAATTGAACACACTTAAGAATTCAAGCCATCTCTCTCACCTAACATTTAAATGAGGTTGTTCAAATATATATTTTAAACTATGATGATCATTTTTTAACTCAAAATTTCTCCCCATGATTAGTCTCCACATCCAGAGTTCATGAATTATTGCTGCCAAATCCAGATCGTGAGAAACATAGTTTCCCTCATGTTCTTTTAAATTTCGTGATTTGTAGAAAATCACGTGGCCATCTTGCATCAAGATGCCCCCAAGTCCTTCTAGTGTTGCATCAATGCATACAACATAATATTTGTCTGGGTCTAGAAGCTTTAATACTAGATGCTAAGTGAGAAATTCCTTCAATAACTTGAAACTTTCCTCACACTTTTGACTCCATAAGAACTCTACTCCCTTCTTCTGTAAATAAGTGATTGGGTTTGCAATCCGAAAAAATGAATCTATAAGCCTCCTATAGTAACCTTCCAATCCCATGAATGTTCTGACCTCTGTCACATTCCCAGGAGTAGGCCAATATTTAATAGCTCTTATCATCATAGGGTCCAATGCTACACCTTCTTCAGAGATGATATGGTCCCAATATATCATTTTTTTGGTAGAAAGAACAATGAATAATTTTAGCATACATATGATTCTCTCCCAAGATCTGAAAACTAATCCTAAGATGATCTTCATGCTCCTCCTCAGACTTGGAATGAACTACAATATCATCCAAGAATACTATGATGAATTTATCGAAAAATTCCTTGAATAACCCATTCATTAAGAACATGAATGTGGCTAGGGAATTTGATAACCCAAAAGGTACTACCGTGTACTTGTAATGCCGATACTTGGTCCTAAAAGTAGTCTTACTAATGTCTTCATACATAATGCACACCTAGTGATACATGGACCTAAGATCGATATTGGAAAACAACTTTACCCCTCTCAACTAATCATAAATATCATCGATCCTTTGAAAAGAATATTTTTTCTTGATTGTGGCTTTACTCAACTATCTGTAGTCTACACACAACCTAAAGCGTACAATCTTTCTTTCTTGCAAATAATACTGGAGCTCCCCAAGGAGAAATACTAGGGAAAATATACCCTTTCTTCAGTAATTGTTCTAATTGCAGCTGCAATTCTTATACTTATGGGGTACTCATACTTACGGTGCTTTATATGTTGGAACTGTCCCAAGTACCAAATCAATGTCTCTTTTGGTAGGTAACGTAGGCACATCTTGGAAGATGTCGTCAAATTCATTGAGAATATGCATTACATCTGAGAGCAACTCTTTCCCATTTGGAAATTATTCAATGAGAATAACGTACAACTAACATCCTTGAAAATGCAATTATTTAATAGAACGAATGATATTTCTCTTACTGATATCGATATAGATATGCCTTTTAACTGTACGGAATTTCCGTTCTCATCCATGCAAGTTACAACCTTGTTTTGACAGTCCAAAATCACATGATGTGACTTAATCCAATCCATTCCCAACAAAATTTCATAAGATACCAGAGGGATTATGTTCATATTACATTTGGTCTATAGTCCATTTAGGGTAATTTTACAATATTCAACCATTTCTGTAATTTTCCTTTTCATCCCAGTAGCTAACTGCACCAATCTATGCTTGGGCAATTTTCTGTCCACTAGCTTGCATATTTCAATCAAGTAAGCATTTACATAATTGAATGTAGCTACAAAATCAATTAAAAATGAAACTAGTATTTTTTTTACTTTACTTTCAATTTTAGTCATTGATGACTGATGACCCATCTGGTGATTTTCCAAATATGCATAGAGTTCTTGGAATTCGATGGGATACCTCCTCTAATGTAGACGCTTCCTTCAACTTATAAAATTGAGAATCCTTGGTCTTCTTCTAAAGACAATTAAGGAGATAGTGGTCACTTCCACATCTCCAATATTTAACTGGTGTAGACATACCTTGTCCTGTAGATTCACTTATCCTTGGTTCCATTTTATGATGTGTCTGACAAAAAGAATTGAAGCGTTCTTACTTACAACCTAAGGGCTCAAATCCATTTTTCCTTTGCTCATGATTTATCTTTAGATTACTTTTCCAGCTCTTATGGAGATCTTCTTGTTCTTACCCTATTCATAAAGGTATCTGGCCTTCCTTATGCACTCTTTCAATGTAAGTGGTTCATCATAATTGATTTGGTCTTTATAAAATGCTAGAAGACCACTCAGGAAATGTTGGATTTTTACTTTATCCTCTTGGATAAAATCCACATAGCTTAACAAATCCAAAAATTTCTTTTCATACTCATCAATGGTCATGTTACCCAATCGAAGTTCAAATAACTCAAGCATCTTCTTATCATAATACTGTTGAGATAAATATTCTTGCTTGAAGTATCTTTGGAACCCTTTACAAGTTATTTTCCTTTCTTCCAAACCTTCTACCTGCTTCAATTGTTCCCACCAATGGTAGAATTTTCCCTGAAGGTTAAATATGGAAATACTAACTTCTTGATTGTTCGAATAGTCAAGCAATTACAGGTAATTTTTCATCTCTCGAATCCACATCTCTACAACTTCCCTAGAATTCTCTTTAGTGAAGGTAGGAGGATTAAGTTTTTTTAGTTCACCTTATAAGGTATTCCCATCTCTTTTTCTCTTTTGTTGTCTTTTGGGGCTATGTTGGTGGTGAATTTCAGATTTCACATTTCCATGGTGGCTTCCACTAAATTATAAGGGGAACATCCCCTCCTTGGACTTACATTCCTATACCTTGAACATTGATATATGTCAAGGATTTCTCTGTTTAAGGAAAATTCACCTCCTCTTATTACCTCATAAGTTACTTGTTGCACCTAATTCCTTAGTTGTTCTAGGTTCTGCACCATTTCCTAATTTAATTGAGTCTGTTGTTCCATATGATGAAGAATATTTCCATTTATTTCCTGAATATCTTTTAATTCCTAGAATATTTCCTTGGGTTCCATTTCAGACTGATATCCATTGGAATCTGTCCTTTGGCCATCACCTAGCCTTCTTTCTTCAACAAACTATGATATTTCAGGGATCTCAACCATCTTGCAATTATGCCTGCCCACTACTCTGGCAACTGACAACTACAGGGCCTGGAAAAAGAGTTGCACTATTTTAACATTCTATTTATTTATCCAATTTTGTTAGTTCACATCTAAATTCATATGCATAATTTATTTTACATTTGTCACATACACATATTTTATTCACTTATAACATAAATTTTAATTAATTCACACAGTACAATTCTTTTTACTAAGCAAACGTACCCCAGAGTCTAAGGGTTGAGACCTTAGCTATGATTCCAAGATGTAATGTACCTAGCTGTAAGGTTACTAGATAACAACCGAGTGAGCATTGATGAATAATGCTACAAGGATGTAACACATTCCAAGTGCGTTACCCAACCCACAAATAATTTTTTCCAACAATTAAACAATTAAAGAGAACACCATTCATTCTCCAAAGAATGAAAACTTGATTATAAAAATAGTTGATTTACCATAACCAAATATTAAACAACTTTAAAATTCAAAGAATAGTCCCAACCAACCAAATAAAGGCTTAAAATAGAGTCTCGACATTTAAACCAGTCTTCTCGAATCCAACATCACGACTTCGACTCAAAAGAAGCGATTCCAACCTTTTCGACTTCAGAAGTCAGAATTCGATGATCACACCAATAAACACAACACCTTCAGTCTCGAATTCTGATTTGCGATGTCGGCGCACTAGAAGTCAGAAGTCAAAACCAACATTCCAACTTCCCTCGACTTATGATTTCTGACCTGTGCACATCAATAATCAGAAGTCGACACAAACAAAAAGGCTCAACATGAAAACACCTCCAACTTACCGATTCTTATGTCGACACAATCGATAGTCAGAGGTCGGCACTGCTAGATTTTAACAAAGAGCTTAATCAAGTAAACAAAGAAAGATAACTTAGTCACTCTTATGAAATTGACCAAGGCAGAGAAGATGGGTTTCTGGTCGGATTCCTACTCTGAAATCCTAACCAAAGATATGTGTCAATATTTCCAATAGACACCAAAACAAAGCAATAAATGACATTTAAATCACAATTCATGATAAAAATTATCTAAAATAGTAAGGTCTCAAGCTGGAAACTTCCCTTTACAAGCTTCCAAGGACTCCTATCATTAACAGACTTGCCAATTCACTTAAGAAGCAAACTCAAGGACTTATACAAGACTATCCCTCTGGATTGGAACATTTATATGGATTTCTTTTGTTAACTTTAAATCATACCTTAATCCATCAAGCCATTCATTTGGATTCCAGTACATAATTCCATAAAGAACCCAAAATCAACAACTTGCAACTATAAATGATCACAGACTGAAAGTTTAACCACATAAGATATTCAACCATAGGATGACTATGGATTACTCCTTTATCCAACAGTACCATACATGATAATATTCAAGCATACAACCTGTAAACAATATTTCATAACCATACAAATAGATTTTATGAACAGGAACACAGCTCATCCCTTGGAACACACTGGGTTATCTTCCAATGTCCATTCTAGGAAAAATGTCAAATTATTAAAGTTATCATTTGTTTACAGGCTTCATAGACTAATTATGGATGAATTAAATTAATCCATGGTACTAGTATTGAAGGAAATTGCATGCAAACAACAATATAACACATTTCATTCATAACCTTATAGGATTGTAGGTCTTCAAATACTGGAAATAGACTCACTTAGTTATTTTATTATACATAAATGGTTTACTACTTATAGACTCTATTGGCTATCCAACGTCCATAAAAAGCATGACTTATTCATACATTAAACACAAGGATGGACACATTAAACTCTGGAACCTATTGGCACAATAATTAATTCCATCCAAGGTACTATGTAACCCCATTTTGATGCATTGACAAATACAATTAAACAAGTACCTAACAAATTCACATACAACTGTTTGACCATTCATTTAGCAAACATTCGACCATAAATATGATTCATTCAACACATTATACATTGAACATAAATGAATGTGTTCATCCATATTAATTCATCATTAGTCATTTACTTATCTATTTACAATGGCTGACAACTGGCTTCATGGCTGCCACTTTCCACCCAACCGTGGGTTTCTACTTGACCTATATTATTTCATCTCTCAGAGACCACCCCCCAAGTTGGAACTCATACATTCACCATAGGATATCACTAGTCTCATTTTTCTCTCAGGATTTCCTCCCTTGGAAAACATGATTCTCTATTTTTTCACCAAATCCATGCCAACTGTGCAATTCTCACCCTTAGCTTCATTCTATCTAGCACTATAGTGATAACTGTCACTGTACTTGTGGTTAGAAATATAGCAAGGAAAATTTTCACACCTTTTCCATTTCATTGGTGCAACCATATGCAAAAAAAGGGGAAAAATTCTTACGACAACAAAAGGTTTTCAAACAGGCTTGGGATTGCAGTTTCTCTTGACCAACCCAACTGCAAAAATATATGGACAATTAGACACTTCACTCCAGAATTGGACACCTCTATGTCCTCCACTGATTCTAATTACCGCGAATTCATCATTCATCAAAATTAACTACAACGCTACAACAATCTCATGCTATACTACATTTTCTCTTTCTTTCTCAGCGCTTAGACTTGTTGTGCTCGATTCTTCATCGCTCTTCTCTCTGTGTACTCTGTATTTTTTTGTAAATTCTCTTAATGAATTTTCTTCCTATGTACCCTTCAGGTTCTACTTGTTGCATGTTTTTCTTCTTCTCCCCCCTTCTTCTCTTTTTTTTTCCAGCCTCCCTTTATGCACTACCTTCTCCTCTTTGGTCACCACTTCCCCAGCTTGCATGCTCATGTCAAGCCTTGGTGACACTTTTCCAAATTCATTTTCTCACTAATCATTCATTTAATCCCTTATTAAATAAAAAATAAGATTAGGGAAAAATTAGGAAAAATCATGGGTTTACTAAAGTTATAAGGTAAACTGGGGTTAACTAGGGTCATACTTAGCTCTTAGGCTATATGCCCCCCCTACCAATATAGGTGAATACATGGGTTATTGTTTATTCAACATGTTTCCACCACCGAAGCCAGTTTGATTCTTATTTTAACAATCAAATACATTGCGATCTGTTCCTTACATGCACTCATTGTATTTTACAAAATTAAATTACAGTATAATGGGATTTCAAACGAGGGGTGTTACACCAAACTAGTTACATTTGTGCTTTGTATGGCACTTGGTCGTCTTCCCTACCTGTGCCTGATGTTGGGACCAACTTCTCTTATTGCGGTAATAAATACATGATCCTAAAGTATGAAATAAATGATGCAAATGTTGGGTTGTTTATTCTTTTACATGTCTTCGTTCCTCCCAAAAAGTTAATAGCACTTATGCCATTTTGTGGTCCTCTTTATATTTGATCTAATTACTTAAATATTGTTAAATATAAACATAGTATTTCCATGTATAGTATGTGCATGAATGGTTATGCTTTAGGAAAATTTAACATGAAGAACCTATTATATATTGATGGCCATCCATGCACTCATGGGAACATTGCAAGGTTCATAAATAGCTCTAGGTGCTCATTGTTCAGTGAAAATTATTCATTCAAGGAACACTCCAATGATAAAGAGTTCTTTAAAATAAGGGATTCAAATTTGTTGTTGTGCATGCAATCCATAATTTGTTTCATGGTGGCAAGTTGATAATAAATTATAATTTCCGTAAACTACCAACTGTTTGTAAAAAATGCCTTACATTGGGTCTAGCTATAGATGTCCCCTTGGGGCATAAGAAAAATATCATTAAGTAATTGTATTTTTGTATTTTCAATGGAATTAATGTTAATGATTTTACTTAATTCCACATTTTTTTTATAAAGTGGTTAATTGAATGTGTAATATTGGAAAAAAATTCCATGCATCTAATAAATGTTTGAACATACTAAATGAAACTTGTTTACTAATATCATCGATTTAATGTTTAACATTTTTTCAACCAGAACTCTGACAATGATCAACATATCTACCATCTTCCATTGCACCCCAATAGGAGGAGAGAAAGCATACAAATCATGGTTGAATCAACCACCTATTCAATTCCCACTACTTAGTCACCAATTCAAAACATGTATAGTAACACTAGTTATTCACGTGTTGGGGATGAAAATAGTGATATGGACGTTGTTATGGATGATTTATTATGGGATACCCATGCCATGTAGGCAGTGTTTTTAAATTCATTCCAACAGGATGAACTAGGGAATGATGCTAATATTGTTGATGCCTTTTTCGAAATCCTAAAATATGCTTCCACCACCCCTCTCTTTAGGAATGGATCAAGTTTTACCCAACTGGGGACAACAATGTTGTTATACAACTTGAAATCACTGTATGGTATGTTGGACACATGCTTCTTGAAACTACTGAGGTAACTAACCAGGAAGTCCATTAAATCAATGATGACAAGATATTTGTTGCATGCTTGATGAACTTTTACATTTATACTGCCCACTTATTACGTATTACTCAAATAAAAGGCACTTCCAAGTGATAACATACTCTAAGGAAAAATGCATAGAGGCAAAGAAACTACATAAAAATTTGGATTTTGAGTACATATTATATCACGCTTTATCACATCCCCTCCCGTCCACCAGAGAGGGAACACGATCATTACCGCTATCTAACCGATGCAGGAGCACCCAACTCAAAGTTCAATCTATTCACCACTGTGTAAATTATTTCACTTCCCAATTGTAGAGAAATTGATCATGTCAGTGATCCATTTGACGATCTACAAAGAAAAGAACTCAGAGGAGGTCAAATGGTGGGGAAAGATCATGACGAAAATTAACGGTCAAAATTTGTTCCGCATCCAGGAATAGATAAATAGCTGAGAATCAACCTGAAAGAATCAATGGTGCGGAAAGCTTGAGTCTACAGAATCGGGGAAATATGTAAATTGCGGTCCTGCATCCCGTATCCCACATTCCGAATCCCGGATCCCGCATTCAAAATAGACCGTTGCAGAAATAATCAGTTGCGGAAATAGAGATCATGAATCCACATCCCACATCCTGCATCCCACATGTCGAAAGGAGAGTTGCGGAAGGAAAATATGCGGGGAACAGAGTTTATAGAAGGACATTTTTGCATCTCGCATCCTGCATCCCACAAGTTGCAAAAAGAAAAGTCATAGAAAGAAGATTTAACCTGTTAATAGAAGTCTTGGGAAGATTTGATCATCTAAGCCATTACTAATTTGGCCATCTAAGCACCATAACATAATTTAAAAATGCAATGAAAGAAACATACATAGATGCATACAATTGCAATTATACAGCATAAGCAATTCATCAATTCAACACATTAGGCATGTTCATCATATTACATTAAGCAATTACAATTGCATAGATTAACACATAGATACTTATCTTTGAAAGAAGTTTGTTCCGCAACCAGCTACGTCGCTGTAACGTTCCACCCAACCATAGTCTAGTGCACTGATCAATATCTCAACAACACTTCCACCCCCGAGCTGGGCATGATTCCCACAAGGAATAAGGAACACTAGAAGGCTCACACATAGCCAAGAATACAACCAAACTCAGCCAAGCAAACACAGTTGGGTCTATCAGGCTGCAAAAAAACAGACCAATATACTACTGGGTTTATCAAGCCTATCATCCAAGCCAAGACTCACATTAAGGACTAGCCAATCCAACTAACATATGGGTTTATCAGGCTGCAAAGGAGTTGGAAAGCTTGAACTGCTAAGCTAGTGATCTCAACCACCAAGCTATTGACACCTACACTATATTGGGCTTGGATCCTAAAACATCTACACACCCAACACAAGGAAGCATCCCCTTCTCTGCTACACAGTCCCTCAGGCTATTCCTTCCCTTCCAGTGTTGTTCAGGGTGTGCAAAGAAGAAAACCACCCCCTTTAGATCTATTTGTGAGGTTCCTTCCTACACTAGTTTTATAAATCTAGTTCAGATCCAATTCCACTCTAAACTAGTTCATAACAAGGAAAAAATATGCATACACAACAAACCACAATGTCAACACAACATAACAGACTTCCACTCGCTCTGTGATAGAGGAGACCATTACACAACAACACTGAGGATACCACAGACGAACAACTCAGAACAAAACACGGTTCTATAATCAGGATGAATGCACAATGCACATGAATAGAATGGAATCGAGAATGATCAGAATGGACCAGAATGTTTCAGTAAGGACCAGATGATGGACTGGGCATGCACAATGAAAAAAAAAATGAAACATGAAGGATGGATGATCAAAACGTCTCGCCACTCTCCAAAACGTGAGGGAAGATGAAAATGTGATTGTATGAGGGAATGGGCATACGTTTTTGGGTGTTTCCTTTTGACACATGGAATTTCCCCAAATTGGTTCAAGGTTAAACATTCCCCCCCTTATCCTTAGGAAATCATGACCCCATCTCATTATTTCTTGCATTGACATAGCTGGTTGTGGGTTTTTCATTAAATTGCATATTTATATGATGTCCAAAATTATACACTGTGCTTGACTTAGCACCCTAAAAAGTAGGCATCAACCTTGATCACCTATACACAAAACATCAATCAATGGTAGGGATTTGGCCTTGAGCTCCTTGCCATGATTCCATACAAAATTTACATAATATATATTTAATGCAAATGGGGTCAAAACTGGGGTGTTACATTCCCCTTCCCCTTCAACAGCACTGTCCTTAGTGCTTTAAAAAATTGAGAAAAAATGCTATGCTGGTACCACCCTCAGTGCTCTGCAGAATTGAACAAAAATGGGTTTGCTAGTCACATGGCATCCTCCAGCTCCCATGTAGCCTCTTCAAAACCGTAGTGCTCCCATTGTACCTTTACCTGCTCTATGGCTTGGTTCTGGAGCATTGTGACCTTCCTGTCGAGGATGCGCATTGGCTCGATTTGGAATTCTACCTTGGGTTCCACTTGAATCACATCCCAATTTATCACATGGTTAGGATCATGTACATATCTCTTAAGCAAAGAAACATGAAAAACATTATCAGCCCTAGTGCTAGCAGGAAATGCAAGTATATATGCAACTGGCCCTATTCTTTCAAGCACTTCAAACAACCCACAATATCTAGGTGATAGCTTGGCACAACTTCCAAGATTCAAGGAACTCTTCTTTTCCCTCACTCTAAGGTAAACATGATCCCCAACACAGAACTCTCTGTTCACCCTATGCCTATCTACATAGATTTTCGGTCTGTCCTGGGATGCTTTTAAATTCTGCCTAATATTTACAACCTCCTGCTCCATCTCCTTGAGCAGTTCAGGGCTAAGCACAACCCTGTTTACTAGATTATCCCAAGTTACTGGTGTCCTACACCTCCTTCCATACAAAGCTTCATATGGACTCATCCACAAGGATGCTTGCTGTCCATTATTGTAAGAAAACTCTACCAAGTGTAAATAATCTTCCCACTTGGTTGGTTTGTCCATCACATACATGCAGAACATGTATTCAATCCCTTGGTTAAATCTCTCTATCTTCCCATCAGTTTGAGGATGGTAGGTCATGCTGAAATTCAACTTTGTCCCCAAATCTTCAAATAATCCCTTCCAAAAATTGGAAGTGAACTTGACATTTCTGTCAGAGACTATTGCCTTAGGAAATCCATGCAATTTGAAAATATCCTTCATGAAGATCTTTGCAATGTCATCACTATTATGCGTATAATTAACCGATATAAAATGTGTTTCCTTTGTCAACTTGTCCACCAAAACCATGATGGAATCATGTTGTCTCCAAGTCATTGGAAATCCTATAATAAAGTCCATGGAAATAACTTCCCATTTCCATTTTGGAACTGGAAAAGGCTGCAACAAACCTGCTGGGTGTTGATGCTCAACCTTCACCTGCTGACATTTCATGCACCTTGAAATATATTTAGCCATGTCCTTTTTCATTCCTGGCCAAAAGTACTACTTTCTAGTTGTAGCAATTGGCTTTTGATATCCTGGGTGACTAGAATATGGAGCTTGATGGATCTCATCCATGACAACTCTCCTTAAATATGCTACATTTGGAATATAAATTATGTTCTTATAAGTAAGGAGTCCATATTCTTCTAATTTATATCTCTCATACTTCTTTTCAATGCTTTGCTGCTGCAACTTGTCTTTTACCTGCACATACAATTCATCTTCAACAGCATGATTAACAATCTGCTATCTCAAATCTGACTGGAAAATACTAAGATATGCCACATGCATTTCCTACACCTTCCTGCTAAGTGCATCAACTAACTTCTTCTCTTTTCCTTATATGTGCTTGATTTCAAAATCAAACTCACATAAAACTCCAGCCATCTAGATTGCCTAGCATTTAGAGTAGGCTGATCAAACAAATACTTCAAACCACAATGGTATGTTCTTGGCTCAAATCTTCTGCCCATCAAGTAATGCCTCCACATCTTGAGAGCATGTACTATGGCTGCAAGTTCTAGGTCATGAGTGGCATAGTTCTTCTTATGCCCCTTCAACTTTATTGACTCATAACATATTACGTGGTTGTCTTGCATAAGAACTCCTCCAAGTCCTTGATCGCATGCATCAGTACACACCACAAAATATTTCTCTGGGTCTCGAACTTTCAAGACTTGTGCACTTGTGAGAATATTCTTCAATTGTTGGAAGCTTTCTTCACACCTCGATGTCCATTCAAACTTTATCTCCTTCCTTTGAAAAGAAGTGATGGCATGTGCAACCTTGAAGAATCCCTCAATGAATCTCCTGTAGTATCCTGGAAGTCCCATAAAATATCTTACATCTGTCACATTTCTTGGAGTAGGCCAATTCATAATGGCTTCAATCTTGTCAGGGTCCATAGATATACGCTCTTCTGAGATAATGTGACCCAAATACTGAATCCTATCCTTATAGAAGTCACACTTGCTCAACTTTGCATACAACTGATGCTCCCTAAGCAATTGTAATTTCAATCTCAGATGCTCTTCATGCTCTTCCTCATTCTTAGAATAAATAAGAATGTCATCAAGGAAAAAAAGAACAAACTTGTCCAAATACCTATTGAATACACTATTCATAAGGCACATAATTGTAGTTGGTGCATTTGTGAGACCAAATGGTACCACTACAAACTCATAATGTCCATACCTTGTCCTAAATCCTATCTTATGAATGTCTTCATCCTTGATTCTCACCCAATGGTAACCCGACCTCAAGTCAATATTGGAAAATACCTTTGCTCCTCTCATTTGATCAAAGAGGTCATCAATTCTAGGAAAAGGATATTTGTTCTTCACAGTGGCTTTATTAAATTGTTTGTAATCAACACACAACCTGAGTGTACCATATTTATTCTTCACAAACAAAACTAGTGCTCCCCAAGGAGACACCCTTGGCCTGATATTTCTCCAATAACTCTTGCAACTGCATCTTCAGCTCTAGAATTTCTAGTGTACTCTTCCTGTAGGGTGTCTTGGACACTGGTGCTACTCTCGGCACAAGTTCAATTGTGAAGTCAATGTCTCTCTTTGGAGGAAGTCCTAGAATCTCATCAAGAAAAAATCCCTGAATTCTTGCAATATAGGATAGTACTTCAACCTAATAGTTTCATTCTCTGTTACTTCCAAAACATGAGATGCATACACTCTGTAACCCTTCCTACAAAAATTCTTTAACTGCATTGCTGAAATCCGCCTCACAGAAATCACCTTTGGAATTTCTCTTACAACTATTGGGTTCCCTTCTTCATCCATGCATTCAAAAGTCTTATTATAGTAGTTGAGCTTTACCATGTGAGATTCTAACCAATCCATTCCAATGAGAACATCATAGGAACCTAGTGGTATAACATTCATATCTACACAAGTGACCAATCCATTCATCACCAATGGGAATTTATTTACCACTTAACTAACCTTTCTCTTAGTTTAAGTGGCTAGCCAAACTAACCATGATTTGCTATGCTTTACTTTCTTAAAAGAAAAAATCTCTACTACTCTAGGAGCAATGTAACTATGAGTATAACCGGGGTCAATCAAAATAAAAACAGATTGCTCAACAATATTACCTGCAAATTCAACCACAGTTGACTGGTGATTTTCCTGGCAGTCCTCTAGTGTTGGATAGATTCTAGGGACGATCCTTGCTACTTGACCCACTGTTTCTACCTATTGAATGTTGTAAGTTGGCCTTGCATTCACATTCTCAAGTGGAAAATTCCTATGTATGTGGGGTCCTCCACATTTCCAACATTGGAGGGGTGCTCTGTTCTGTTGTGGATCTCTTGGCTCTTCCACATTTCCAACATTGGAGGGGTGCTCTATTCTGTTGTGGATCTCTTGGCTCTTCTCCCAATGCTCTAGCTGGCTACTTCTCAACTTGGGATGACTGCTTCTGTTGATTCCCGGATTAGAAGGTTTGAAACCTTTCTTCCTTTGATCATACTTCTCATTCTTCTTTTCCTTCCATGTCTTATGATAATCAGGTTTTCCTTTTCTTTGCTCATAGCAATACTTAGCTTTCCTTATCGCTTCTTCCAGAGTTCTAGGTTCATAAAACTCAATTCTGTCTTTGTAATACTGAGGCAATCCACTCAAGAAACACTAGATTTTTACGTTTTCATCTTTGATGTACCTGACATACCTCAACAATTCCAAGAACCTGTTTTCATACTCTTCCATGGTCTGTTGTCCCAATCTTAGCTCATGGAACTCTTTGATCTTATCATCATAGTACCTGTCAGAGGGGTATTTCTGCTTGAAATACTTCTGGAACTGTTTCCACACAATATTCCTTTCAATAATATTCTTCACTTTCCTGATATGCTCCCACCATATGGATGCTCTTCCAATCAAATTGAAGATGGCTACTCTAGCCTTCATATTTTCTGAATAGTCTTGGACTTGGAAATATTTCCTCATCCCAAGAAGCCAAGCTTCAACTTCTTGACCATTCTTTATTTCACCATTGAAGGTAGGAGGCCTTGCCTTCTTAAATTCATCACATGAACGGTTCTGGTAGCATTCTCTTTCTCTTATTCTCATGAGAAGAAGAACTTGAACCACCAGTGGATCCTTCAGAGTCAGATGACCCACTAGAAGATCTCTTTCTTATTCTAGCAATGCTCTTACTTCCTTTTGGTCTCACTGTCTGGTCCCCAGAGTTCATCCTCCTATGAATGCCTGTCAAACTTTCAGCTGATTTTGCTCCTCCAGAGCCTTAACCAATATTTCATTGTCTTCCCTGTGACTTTGCATCTCCACCCTTAGGCTTCTCATGGTGGCAGAAAAATCTAGGGGCTATATTGAAACCTCCTCCCATTAGACTCTGTCTCAGCATTTCCAATTTAGAAATTTTCCCCCATAGCATATTCCTCGTATTCATTGGGGTTCTGTGCATCATCGCACATGCCAATTATCATGGCTCAGCCAAACCAACTTTACCGAACTGCACTATCTGGAATGCTTCCCTTTGTGGGTGACTATAATTCTGAAAAATGTGTTAATAAACAAAATTGTTAGCCACATAATAAAATCAAAAGTAAAAACCATTTACCAACAAATTTGTTAACTGTTCAACTTGGCCCGTCAAGGCCCAATGCTGCAACCCACAGCTCTGATACCACACTGTCACGTCCCCTCCCATCCACCAGAGAGGGAACACGATCATGACCACTATCTAACTGATGCAAGAGAACCCAACTTGAAGTTCAATCTATTCACCACTGTGTAAATTCTTTCACTTCCCAATAGCAGAGAAATTGATCCTGTCAGTGATCCATTATACAATCTATGAAGAAAAAAAACTCAGAGGAGTTCGAACGACGGGGAAATATCGCGATGAAAATTGACGGTCCCTATTTGTTCCACATCCGGGAACAAATCAACAACTGAGAATTGACTCGCAAGAATCACCGGTGTGGAAAGCTTGAGTCTGCGGAATCGGGGAAATATGGAAATTGCGGTCCCGCATCCCGCATCCCGTATGCGGAATAGACCGTTGCATAGATAATCAACTACAGAAATAGATATCGTGGCTCCACATCCCACATCCCGCATGCATAAAGGAGAGTTGTGGAAGGAAAATATGTGGGGAACAGAGTTTATAGAAGGATGTTTCCACATCCCGCATCCCGCATCCCCCAAGTTGCGGAAATAAAATTTGCGGAAAGAAGATTTAACCTATTAATAGAAGTCTTGGGAAGATTTGATCACTCAGGCCATCACCAATCCAACCATCTAAGCACCATAATGTAATTTAAAAATGAATTGAAAGAAACATACATAGATGCATACAATTTCAATTATACAGTAGAAGCAATTCATCAATTCAACACATTAGGCATGTTCATCATATTACATTAAGCAATTAAAATTGCAGAGATTAACACAGAGATACTTATCTTTGAAAGAAGTTTGTTCTGCAACCAGCTACATCGCTGCAACGTTCCACCCAACCATAGGCCAATGCGCTCATCAATCTCTCAGCAACACTTACACCCCTGAGTTGGGCATGATTCCCATAAGGAATAAGGAACATTAGTAGGCTCACACATAGCCAAGAATACAACCAAACTCATCCAAGCCAATACAGTTGGGTTTATTAGGATGCAAACACACAAGCCAATATATTTCTAGGTTTATCAAGCTAATCAGCCTAGCCAACACTCACATTAAGGACCAGCCAAGACAACTAACAGATGGGTTTATCAGGCTGCAAAGGAGCTGGAAAGCTTGAACTGCTAAGCTAGTGAGCTCAACCACCGAGCTATGGACACCTGCACTAGATCAGGCTTGGCTGCTAAAAAATCTACACACCCAACACAAGGAAGCATCCCCTTCTCTGCTACACATTCCCTAAGGCTATGCCTTCCCTTTCAGTGTTGTTCAAGGTGTGCAAGGAAGAAAACCAACCCCTCTAGATCTATTTGTGAGGTTCCTTCCTACACTAGGTTTATCAAGCTAGTTCATATCCAATTCCACTCCAAACCATTTCAGACCAAGGAAAAAATATGCATACACAAAAAACCACAATGTCAACACAACAAAACAGACTTCCACTCACTATGTGATAGAGGATACCATTGCACAACAACACTGAGGATACCACAGACGAACAACTTAGAACAAAAAACGGTTCTAGAAGTAGGACGAGCGCACAACGCACATGAACAGAATGGAATCGAGAATCATGAGAATGGACCACAACGTTTCGGTGAGAACGAGATGATGGACTGGGAATGCACAACGAAAAAAAACTAAAACGTGAAGGATGGATGATCAAAACGTCCCGTCTCTCTCCAAAACATGAGGGAAGACAAAAACATGAGTGCATGAGGGAATGGGCATACATTTTTGGGTGTTTCCTTTTGACACATGGATTTTCCCCAAAATGGGTCAAGGTTAAACATCCCCCCCCCTTATCCTTAGTAAATCATGCCCCCATCTCATTATTTGTTGCATTGACATAGCTGGTTGTGGGTTTTTAATTAAATTGCATATTTATATGATGTCNACCGTAGGCATCAACCTTGATCACCTATACACAAAACATCAATCAATGACAGGGCCTTGGCCTTGAGCTCCTAGCCATGATTCCATACAAAATTTACATCATATTTATTTAATGCAAACGGGGACAAAACTGGGGTGTTACATGCTTGCTTGAATGATTACATTTTATATAGAGGCGAATACGTGTACAAAGAGATATTTCCTAAATGTGGGCATGACATGTACCATATATAAATAAAAGGGTAAGGAACACGACCCTCCTCATAAGATATTGAGGAAGATGTTTATAATACCAAGGATTCAAAGTCTTTTTTGTTGCAAAGAATTATCCATGTTGCAGGGGTGACATGCCTTGAACATAAGTGAGCTAGGAGTTATGTGGATTCCTACAGATTCAATAGCGATGAAGAATATGAAGGATACATGGCATGACAAATTCAAGGAAGAAGTACAAAGCCTTCGATTGAGCATAGCCATGGATGGATTTGACCTGCATTCTTTCCAAATGACTAATTATTTTGTTTAGCCAATTGTAGTGATCAATAACAATATACCTCCATGGATGTATGTGAAGAATGAACATATTATGTTGGCTCTTATAGTTCTTGGTAGAATACAAGTGAATAATATCGATGTATACCTCCAACTTTTAATCAACATATTCAATCAATTATGGGAAGGGATACCTGTATACAATGTATTAATACCCATATTGGTGGAGAGATCTTTTATGTTGTATGGCATATGTGCATACACCACACATGATTATCCAAGACTAGGAGTTTGATCTGGTAAGCATGTTGATTGATTTGTTTATATCTTTAATTTTATTTCATTTACTTAATTTGGTGCAACCACCTTCTTTGGAACTAATGTGTTCCGTATACAATAACATCACAAGTCTATAACAAAGGGTATCATGGGTGTAAATGTTGTGGACCTTCAATAAATATTAGGTGGTCCAACTACCTATGAAAGCCTATGTACAATTTCTCGAGGGTGTTCATCCTAGAATACCTCCCTTATAAAAGAGCATCATATTCTTTCAATGGTAAACCAAAGAGAACCCGAAGACTTGAAATAATGACACCGACACATTGGCTTAGGGAATATAACACATAGAAGGAGAAGGAAATTCCAAAATTATCCGATTCAAATGGGGAACCTATGTTTGATGAATTTTTTGACACTTATGTTGAGAAAATGCTTGTTGGGATGAAAAGGAGAGTCGTGTTTAACAAGCTTACATATTTGGAGCATCTTCATATTACCCACTTATTGGATCCCATGAATATATATTAAAAAATGTTTCATCTTCTTTATAGAGTCACATATCATAAAAACAATGACACATTGGCTCTTAGGAGATATTATTTATTTGAATACTAAAAAGAAACATTGGCCAAGAAATGAAAGTAGAGAAGAGGTAAGAACCTCTTGGTATTTTAAATAAGGTGATGACCCATGAATTTTGAAAAAATATGATCTTTCTTTGGAAAAGGATGTTATATTGTGTGAAGATGGCTTAGTTGTATGGGTCGACTCGATGACACTGCTTCAAATTAGAAGAAGAATTGTCGAGGTTGAAATCACATGACCTTTCGAACCTTCTAAGGGTATGCATATCAATTATATGCTTTGTTTTTTGTAGTTTAAGTTATAATATGCTATGCATTCACAGTTTTATGTAAATTAATTTCTTACGTGTTTATTTTGTAGTGTAGTTATCCTTTTCTTGTGCATGGTTATGTGAACCATGAATTCCCATAGGATCTACGATGTGTCATATCTAAATTATCTGTAGTTGTACATTAGATTGTATCAAAAGAGATTCACATGGCTAGCATTCAATAATGGTGTCGAAAGATTGTTGATATTGTTCGTATGTTTGAGAAGGAACTTCCCACAAGTTTAATGGACTTATAGGTCCTTATTCTAATTCAACTATTTGTTGAGGTTGAATTATATGGGGTGGTATCATGTCATTAGATGTTATTCTTTGATAAATACATGAAAAAGTTGAAGGGGTTTGTTAGATAGAGGGGAAAACTTGAGGGTCATTAGAGAAATGTTGAGGTAAAAAATAGGCCTCATAAGAGAAATAATAAAATATTATGAATTTGTCATTTTATGGGGAAGGTATATTAGCAACTTATCTTTTACACTAAAATTTGTGTAAACCATCGTTACATTAAATTTAAAAGTTGAATAGAAATAAAATTAATAAAACACAGTACATTGATGTGACTAGAAATAAAAAATGTAAGTACAAACAAAATTGAGCTTCTCATAAAAGTTTTTGTCCTTCAATAATTAATATTTATAAAATAATATATATAAAATATTACGTTAATTTGATAACATATAGCATATAATATTTAACATACAATACAATACAATACATACATACATACATACATACATACATACATACATACATACATATTATATTATATTATATGTTAAATATCACATACTATATGATATGTTATATATAGTCAAACTCGCATGATCCTATATACCAACTTCATGTGATATCACGCTAATACTACGTACTATATATCAAAATCTACCAAACTCACGTAGTAACGTGATATGGTATGATAAAATCACGTGCAAATAATTATTTTGATCTCTTTAAAATATTAAAATATATAATGGATGAAAATATTTTTAAAATAAGTGAATCTTTTTATGTTACATTTGAAAAAATAAAATGTTTTTTAATATTTTATTAATTTTAGCTATGAGGGGTAGTTTAGTTGGTTGGAGTCTAAATTTAAGGGCTGTTTTATATTGAGGTCAGAGGTTCAATTCTCACGAATCCAACTCTCCAAGTCCTTCAGGGTTAGGCTCCCAAAATGGAGCCGATAGGGCGAGGCCCCTCGGGTGGCACCCCTAGAATTATTGTTGTGGATGTAGCAAGCTGAGAACCTCTATCCTTGAGGTTGTGAACCACATGAATTTATTATTATTATTATTATCAACTTTCAAATATTTTTAAAATACATGATATTTTTAAATGCAAGTGTCTTATTATTTCTTAAAAGGATAAACAATTATTTTATTTTTTTTCAAATTTATGTAGTACAAAAGCACATGTGATTTTTCTACGTACATATATTGTTTTCTTCCAAAAACTATGAAAGGTCAATTATATTATTATATTGAAAAAGTGTGAAACAAATAATTTACTTTATTATTTCAAAAGTACTTATAAAAATACCATGGTTAACTATAGGTTCTAATCCACTATTGAAAATGTGACAATTAACATTTTAACTCAAGCAATGCAACCTCAACCATGGGGGATGATGTCATCCTCTAAAATGTGTTTGGTTGATTTTTATAGTACATTTTCTTTGTTTTGAGGCCCATTTTTTACCTCAAAAGCTTTATAGTAACTCTATGGCGGAGGGGTAGATAATATATGAGTTGTTCTATTATGCTAGTGAATACATCAAACAAATCGATGACACACTAGATGGAGTGATTTGGGATGACCAATAAGATGAGGAAAAAAGGGAAGGGGAGTTTCTCCAAACAAACGAAAGAATGTGCATGATAAACAACAAGTCACGTATATTTTTCCAATTTTCTACAAAGTAATTGTTTACAGTGAAAATGATGATATTTATTTGATCTCATACTAATCGTTTTCATTTCATGAATACATCAACGGATGTAAATATTGATGCCATCAATAAATTTATCCTTTACAATGCATAGGCAACACAACCATGGGTCGTGTTGTATGAAGAGAAGAGAGAGAAACACGACAATGATAGGAAATAATTCATATAGTTGAATGGTATAACAATCCCTTATCCTGATCATTTAAAAGAAAATATGCTAATGATTTGTCCCAATAGTTTGGTGGATAACCAGATCAAAGATAAATATGGCATGTTTGATTATTACCTATGTGGTGAAGAGGATGCACTAAACATAGGGATTGGGTGCAACATCTCTCTAATAATATCTTCATGTACATTGTTAATTTTATAATTCATGTTTGAATTATAACATGTATTATGTCTTTATTAATTCTCATCTTACTAAACATATGACAACATACATTCTTCGCATTTCTTAGGTGCATTTGTTCCCATCTATGTGGGCATAAGGACAACATTTTTCTATTGAGGCTACCAATGATGGATGTGCCATATTTTAATATGGAGTGGAGGTCGGGTTTGACCAATCTAGTCATGCTATCCATCATGACCATAACATAATATAGTGGAATCTAGGCCACGTCAACAAGATAGAATAGATCATGCAAGTGGACTTCTCATATTTTCAATGTGTTATTTTTAGGTGCAAGTGGTGGGATACTTTCAACCAAAATAATGTAAAGGAAGGTCATTATAGTGGGATAATATGTATCAACTCTAAAAATACGTGAGATGAAAGGGAGCCTTATGTTTACCCAAAACACTGCAACTAAGTGTTAGGGATTGATGGTTTGTACTAAGACACAATCCGAGATGATTTTTTTTTAGAACAACTATGATATATTTCCAAGTGAGGAAGATAATCGTGGTGATGACAAATAATAGTGATATGCACATGCTTTATTTCGACATTTATGTTATGGCCGTGGAATTTTATTATGGGCATCTATAATTGATGGTTTTTTTCATTTATTTCATTTTATAATGTTGGATTAAATACCATTCACAACCATCTAATCCAAACATATCTACACCATCCCAATTCCAAGATACATTCATGGTTCCATTTTCCTTCATGGTATGACACTATAATGTGAAAAATATTAATGTAACTTTTATTACTTTCTAACAACTAACATCAATAGTGTGGGACCCAATACGTAATAATATCCCCATTTCTGTAGGATTCAATTTGCACCTCAATGCATTCTATTTAAATAGATGTGAGTGTGCAAATATGAATGAAAATGTTGTGAATAAACAATATTATATTGTATTAATAATGAGTCGGAAATGATTACAAGTAAAACAAGATTAATGAGCAGCAAAGCTGCTTATTCCCTGCTATTAATTAGGAATTGTTAACTTGTTTGAAAAGGCGTTTATTACTTGTTAATAAATTGAAATTTGATATCATCCATGATTTGTTCTCAACACTTTATTAATATTTTGAGTGTGCTTCTATTATTGCAAAAGAACATCATGAATCAGGCCCCTTTTGGAATCATGCGCATTACAATTAATCCAATTAAAAAATATTTCTTGCATAAGTTGTGAGTACCATTGGCACTTGTGAGTACCATTGGTGATGCAAGAAACCAAGGACATTCTAAAGTTAATTGGTAGCAACTATGAGGCCAATACTAAATGGTAGCATGAATTTATGCTGTTTTGTATTGTTTTTCCTTTGAACTCAGTTTAAAAAATGAACTTAGTTTTTTTTCCTTTTTTACATAAATTGTTGTATTGTTTTTCCTTTGAACTTAGTTTAAATAATGAACTTAGTTTTTTTTCCCTTTTCTACATAATGTTTTAAATCAAAATTTCATATTAGGTGATCGCTATTCATCATCATTAGGGCATGAGATAAAGTAATATACTCTTCTCCTCTATGCTTAGCTTCAATTTTCTTCCAAATTATTGAAATAAAAATACCAATATATCTGACATCTCTTTATTATATGGTATTTCTAGAAGGACTACTAGACACGAGTATAGTTTTAAAGTTTGTTTTTTTAGGCCACTAATCCTATTCTTATATACACAATCCATTTGTATGGAAGAAGTAAGACTGTTGCAAAAAATGATGCAATGAACACGTTCATGAAATCATTTTACATCACTGAGTAATCCATTTAATCCATCGGATGGTTTTTCCCCTTTGTAGAATATAATCCAACCTGGCAGTGGACCCTAAACGATAGGTACATTATTTATAACATACGATGAAATAAGCTATATTAAAATATTTTGGAATTGGGAAAACCGAAGAGAGCAGTGTAGAGGGTGGGTTGGGGTAATTACTAACAGGCTATATAGTTTCAAAGAGGTAATTAAAATTTGACGGGAAATGGAAATTAGAGGTCAAATATACTTTTCAATGTTAACGTGTCCATTTGATACGTAACCCAAATACGTGTTGGGATGATTAAAAACGTTCTATAAACCGTCAAACTCCAGGATTGAATGTGGAGATTGAAAGTGAGAGCACTGCAGGAGGAAGCTCTCATCATTCAATGACCAACCAAAGAGGCGCGTGAAGATGAATATTTGACTTTGCTAAGCTGTTATTTTAATTTTTTATGTATTTTTGAAATAATTTGTTTTCTTGCTTATACCATATGAAGATGGTGGGGGGTTAGAAATGGTGCAAAAGAAATCAGGACTCATGGAAGAAGCATTTTTGGAGGTGGGTGTAATGCCACCAATTTCAATACAAACACATACAAACCGTATTGAGTTATAATTAGAATTGTTGTTTTCTTATAAAGGCCCGTGCAATTGCAAAGATTTTAAAATAAGGGAGGGTACTCTTGACAATGATATGGATAGAATTGTGTCGCAAACATGTACCATGCAATTTCATGTACTGTAAATACCAGTACATTAAGCCCACAATATTCGATTTCTGTTGCAACATTGGAACATTCATTAAACTGTTACATAACTCGAACCTTTATCCTTCAATTTATGAATCCATTGGAACTTCATTTCTTTAACCAAATAATAATCTTGCTAACATCTATTTATATATCCTTTATAAGCATTGCTAACAAAACAAAAGAATCGGTTTTGAAATGAAATGGATAGTTTAATTATTCTTAGAGCAGTCGTAAGATTTATTCTTATGTTGTTGATTGTACACCTATAAAAGGTTTTTTATTTAGCTTATACATAATGATTGATAATATTGTTTTTATAATTAGATGATTATTATTTAGCATATGTTTTTCAAGCATGGAAAGCAGAGTGACCGACATTGTTATTTTTTATTAATATATGATTTTTTTAAGCATGGAAAGCAGAGTGGCTGACATCATCTTCGTTATTTTTTATTATTATATGGTTATTTAGAGTTGCATTTCATAATGGAAAGATATTATTTTGTTTTTTTATACATAGTATAAATTTTTTATAATATTAATGAAGTATATTTTTTTATAATATTAATGATGACTATTAATCTATGTTTTAATTTTTTTTTACATATAGTATAATTTTTTTTTTTTTTCTGCCATTTGTTTCAACGATCCTCTATGTGTTCTGAAGGTGGTGACTTTCCGTTTTTATTATCTGTGCATGAATGTGTTGTTTATCATGGGTCTTTTCCACCTTCATCACTATTTTTATTGTGATTCCCAAGCAACAGGTTCGCAACTTTTTGTTTTTAATTAATTAATATTTTTTTAGGATGTTCATCATGTATTTAGTACGTGTACAACTATGGCCTGAGGAGTTTTCCATGCATGTCCCACTATTATTATTTTCCTATCAAGTAATACCCCATGTGAAGTAGCCAGAGTCTTGATAGCTATTTGTTGCTTGATGACCGCGTCTTATCACTCGATCTCTCCATCATAACTATTGCCAAAACACTGCTTTAGAGTCACCCTTTTGATGTGCAAGGTAAATCTTGGGAAGAACACCCTTTTCAAATAGATGATTGCATACTTTGTAAAAATTTTAGTGCATATAATGTGTTACTATGACAATGAATAAGCCCGAGAGGGAAGAAGGAGTTGTGTTACTTATGAGAAAATTTGAACATGAAGCTTTAATAAACACATGGGACTTGTCAACATATCTCAATACAAAGACAAAGGTAGATCCAATAGCATAAGACCCATAATAGATGCTTGGTTCAACACCTCACACAAATTCAACAACTGATTCACAGTGGGAACAAGGATATAGGTCATAAATCTTCAACTTCTGTGAACTTAAACTTGTTATAGGTTGCTTTGATTTTAAATACATTGTGTAAATTCATCCATACAACCCTAAAGGCAACCCTAAAGGAAGGGAATAACACTCGAAGTAGAGGACGCACATTTGGTTGTTGGACGTCTGTAGATATATTTATCCTTAGAGTTTCTTAGTCTTTAGTGGATAATGCCAGGAGATAATTGTACACTACGTTCAATTTGAATTTGCAAATGACCGGACAAAGGGATAGCCTCGGCCAAGTAAGTTGACTTTCACAATTCTTTCTTCTCCTCCTCCTCATGGTTCTTTTTAATTCCAGGGATATTTATCTTTATAGCTTAGATAAATATTTCATGTAGTTACATCTTCATTCCTCATATTGATTCTATACATTTGTTTAAAATTAAATGCAAAAAGACTTAGAAGCATGAAAAAACCTCATAGGATCATATGTGATTTATATGTGAAACTATAATCTGCAGTTGGACTTTGCAACATGTGAGATGATTTTTCAGTTACATTTATTCAAACTTGAAATTTAGAAATGAGTTGTAGAATGACATATAATGATACTATTAAATGGTCTGGAATTATTCAAAAAGTGTGTTCCTATGAGATGGTTAAACTATTTTAATCTAGAAGATTGTGTCCTTATGGCCTCTCTAGACTGTTTTAACTTTTGTTATTTACCCAACCAATTAA
Source organism: Pseudotsuga menziesii (assembly GCA_001517045.1). NCBI lineage: Eukaryota > Viridiplantae > Streptophyta > Pinopsida > Pinales > Pinaceae > Pseudotsuga > Pseudotsuga menziesii. Next base: position 664,615 of record LPNX010886670.1, read on the forward strand.
GGGTTAAGATTGTGCTAGATGTTCAGAAGACTATTAGTCTCATGAATGGAATTCTTGTCTGTTTTTTTGCATTATTATTTTGAGTAAGGTGACATGTGATCTTAGATGTAAATATTCGAGTACGCACTTTTGCTGAGATGTACATGGAAAATGAAATTTTGTGAGTATGCACTTTTTCCGAGATGTACAAGGAAAATTCAATGGTAAAGATAATTAACTATTTATTGAAGATAAAATGGATCTGTGTAAGTACAATTAAGTTATAAGCTTACAAACAATTTAACCTAAAAGCATCTTGGGAATGAGACTTGACCTGTTTTTTTTAGTTGGGTAAATTTTAGAATATATTTCTAGATAGTTTACTGGGTATAATTACATTTCTGAATGGTTCTCTATCTAGAAACACTATATCCTGGTAATTGGTCATTTAGGTATCGAGCAACACTATATCTTGGGAATTGGTCATTTAGGTATGAGGAATGCTGCTAAGACATAAATTTAAAAAAAAATAACTTGTTTATATATATATATATATATATATCCAAGCTTGAAAATATCTATGCTGCTAAAATCAACAGTAAGTTATTACAATTACAATTTAGTTCAATAGGTTTACAAAATTTACCTGTTTAGCGCGAAATAACAACCAAGATTGTTTTCAATTTCTTCTTCATACCAAACACAACTAAACAAAAACCAAGATTGTCTTCAATTTCTTCTTCATACCAAATGCAGCTGCACCATCTATATTCGAAAGCCCGGTTTCTAATCCCCGGCACTCCATTGGAAATATCAACACTCCATTGGAAACAACATCCATGGTAATCATGTTCCCATTAACATTATCAGTTCAGTTGCTGTTAACATATGCATCACTATATGAATTTCCATTTCCATTGATGGAAGCAAACAAATGCTAGAGATGTTGGAAGCACATAGTAATAGCGAAGGGCGAGTTTGAAGACTAGAAAGGCAGATGGAAGCACATAGTAAGAGGCAACACAATGCAGTAGTAAACTAACAAAAGATCGACAAAGAAGAAGAATGAAGTGGACTGTGGCAATGAACCATGAGGACCTCATGTATATAGCATTAGGCTGCACCACCTTTCCTTCTATGTATAGAAGGCATCACTTCCACGTGGAGGAGTGTTGCATGTTCAGCTGGTTGCATGTCCATCAACTGCAGCATCCTAGACTGCAACAACAATGGACTGCAGTGCAAGCTTGTTAGATTAATGTCACTAAATTTAGATAAAAAAATTTCCAGACAATAAGACTGATGGGCGCTTGCACAAAGTTGGTTCCACTTTTTAGTGCCACTTAAGAAATCAGAAACACACTTCCAAAGTGTAAATCGAGAATGCATATGCGTTATTGATGGTACATTCGGAATAACCCGAGCCCAAACACAAGGCTAAGGTTAGTAAGGAAGTATCGCATATGTGATATATGACATATGCGTTCTATAAAAGTTAAATATCACATATGCATTCTGTAAAAGTTAAATATTGCATATGCGATATATATCACAAGTGCGATATGGAAAACAAAAAACAAAACAAAACAGAGGCCACAGGCCTCATTTCTCATTTGCACAGGGACGTTTTGGGAGAGCGATAAAACGTAGAGGCGATAAATTGCATAGGGCAAAAAATCGCATAGGCGATTTGCATTTCACCATTTGGAGGTCGATTTGGAGGTGGCTTGGCTCCAATGGCAGGTAACTACTCATATCCCTTACAAATTGTTTTCAATTCTTTATTGTTTTTGTTAATNTAACAGATAACATAAATGAGCAAGATAATGTGGAAATCGAACCCACTAATAACCCAGAACATAACCCAAACATGAACCCAAACCCAAACCTGGAGGGGGAAGATGATCGAAACTCACAGATTCTAGTGCGTTTGGCGTCATTGAGGTGCCTTAGCTCATCTATTAGAGGGGGGGATCATTTGAGACAATCTTTAGCCGATGCATTGGACACAATAACAAACACAATTGCCAATGCCCAAGGAGCTATGTACAATATTAGCTCATACAGAGAATCCAGGAGGCAATACTACTCCGATGGTTTGAGCTATAAAGACATCAAATACCTAAATATTACAAAAGACCAATTATTTTTATTATTCCGGGACCCTAGCACCGGATTGGTTCCACCCACCAGTCGAGCACACATTTCCATAGACTGGTGCGTGGAACCAGATATAAATGCCAATTGGATGGATCGTTGGTTATGGTATTCAATGAAGACCCTCATGGGAATAGGGACATCCCATTTTATTTCCTTAGGAAGTTGTATGTAGAATTCATCCTAGGGAAACATGTTAACTATTTCGATATCTTAGGCTTCCAAGGTGTTGGTCATGGGATGCCCCAACATAGGGAAGGGGCTAGGACGGATCCTAACCATGTGCCATGCCCTCCATGCACACCAAAAACCCCTCAGATATATCCTCCTGCGGGTCCTATGATTGAGGATACACAGGAGGCATTATTTGACTTGGCAGATACATTGCTTCAGCATGGGATTGATGTCCAAGGAAATGTAGGCCAAAGTGTTGGCACTTCTAAGGCCAGCCTATCGCACAGTAAGGATCCATCTATAGATCACACAGGAGACACAAAGCGTTCAGAGCGTCATGTTACTCCACACCCTTTCACATTGTGTGGAGGCATATGGTATGGCCCTGCTTCAGACTTCTGGGATGATGGATTACTTCGATTTGTAAGTAGAAATCATTATTTTCATATTATATTTTGTTTCATACCACAATTTTCAATTGTTTTGCAATTTATTTATATTTAATTATATAACAAATTATGTGAACAAATATATAGTTGGTGTCCCATGGCACACCAGAGTCACATAGTCCGCCGATCAATGTTGAGAACATTGATGTTGCTGTCAATATTGCATATGGTTTTGGTTCTTCACCATTAGTGGTAAGAACTATACTTGTTAATTTGTCAACTTTATTTACATATTTACAGTAGAGATTGTAACATTCAATACATCCTAGTTTTGATACAACATGTTTTATGCAGGGTGATTAGGATGAGTACATTGAATCCCATCCTAGTCCCTCTCATGCAGAGGTAGATTCCTAGACACAGGTATTATTTTAAATATTCTTTTAATTATGTTTCGCTTTCTTTGGAAAAATCATTTTTCGTCCATCATGTATATGTCTTGTTTTATTTGTATTATTTGAAATTGACATATGTTACGTTATGCAGGAATCCATTAAGCCATTGGTGCTTGAAGAGAACCAAAGTGAGGTTGTTGCCAACCCAACTCTTCCCCCCGGCCAGGTACATGTATGTTTCGCTTTCTTTCAAAACATCATTTTACGTCCATGTAGTATATATGTCTATGATTCTTTTTATTATCTGAATTTGACATATGTTAATTTATGCAGGCTTCTATTGAGGCACTGGTGCTTGAAGAGCACTAGATTGATGACCCACCTATGACGAGCGAGCAAGTACATTGTTATCTCCTAAAATAACCCCGTCAAAATTTCATTATTTTAGGAGATAGAATAGAGTCAAAAACTTTTAAAAGAATTTTTTTTGGAGTTCATTAAGAGGTCTAATTTTGATGTGCATAGTTGAAATTTTCATTCATCTAAGTCTTAGTCTTGAAAATGCAAAATTTCAGCTTTCGGCAGCTAAGCTTGTCTGTGAAAAGTTAGTTAACTGCCGAAACAGGTCGTTTTCAGCAGCTAAAGCACGAAACAGACAGAAGGCTTAACTGCCGAAACCTGTAGAATTTCCAGAAAAAACTGCCTTTGGGAAAAATCAATTTCCGCAGCCGTGGAATGTCCGTTTTGCATGTTCTAATAGTCGATTGACATCTACAGATCATAAGCTATCCATTGGTGCTTTCAGATTTGGTTTTAGAGCTCAGGAAGTCAGCCAAAATTTCCCCGAAATATCACGTGTCAGAAATTCCCGAGCAAACCTGTTACAGGGCAGCAAGCTAGTGTTTTTGCCCAGATTTGACTTTTTCTCAACCAAATATCTCGAGGTTGGTTTCTAATGATGTATAATAATTAAATAAATCAGGTTTAAGAGTTTATCTTGATGTATTTGATGGTTAAGAAGGTTGAAAAGTGAAAATGGTGGACTAATTAATGAGCAGAAATACTGTATTTTTGCCAAAGGAGGCAAATTCGAATTTCTCATGATGATTCATCAGCCTTGGAAGGCTTTCTACACTTGTCAAAGAGATTGGAGGATATCAGGACTGTCAAGATAGAGTTTGACTCATTGGATAAGATCTTTTCCTATTTTGTTTTGACTTTCCAATTTTAGCATTCTAGATCCATTTTTATAGGATCTCATCCTACACTTGTTGATTTGACTATTTTTGGCAAATATGATCCATTTTTCATGGATCTAGATTTGATATTGTAAGGCTATAAAGCCAAAGAAATTTGGAGAACAGTGAGGGGGGTTCGATTTTGGAGAGAGTAATTTGCTATTGTACTCCGTCTTCTTTATGCTAATACAGATCACAGGTTTCTTTCAGTTTTGATGTCAGCTTTCCATATTCCTTTTCACTATTATCT
>LPNX010886670.1:669601-696567 GCA_001517045.1 Pseudotsuga menziesii
AGATCCGTCTCTTCTGTTTTTCATTAGAGGGGATTGCTCTTCACTGGTGTCAGTCTCTTCCAAGAGCAAGTGTCAGCTCTTTGGCTGATTTTCATGCTGCCTTCAATTTGTTTTGCAAAACCAATTTTTTAACTGATCTTCTTTATCCAGAATGTTGTCATGAGTTTAGTTTATTATATAAAGATTTAGACAATCATGAAGAACATGTTGAAGCAGAAGATATTTCTCATCATGATAAGGAGATAAATGATTCACACTATGACAATCTTAGTTATGCTTTTGACATTATATCAAACGCATCTACTGTTGTTAGTTGTCACGAAAATCAGATTTTTATCTTTGAAAATTTTGAAGATGATGAGCAGACTAACAAGACAACAGCTGACAGTTTCAGATCTGCAGAGGTTGATGAGGGCAGCTTACAAAGTCCAGATTTGCAAGGATTGTCCAATCTTCAGCTAGAACATGAGAATCATGATCAAGAATGGGTTGATGCTGTAGTTGATACTAGTCATGAGTCTCTTGATCTTAATAACAGAGAAGATCCGAATCCTGGGGTTGAATCTGCAGCACATGTTATGAGCAGCTCACATTTTTTAAACTTGCAGGAGAAGGTAGATCACAGCACATATGAAGAGAGTGATGGTGGCAAGAAACTGAAAAGTCCAGATCAACAGTCTGTCTCATATGTTTCTCCAGCAGATCTCAAGCAGTCTACGTTCAGCAATGAGTTTTGTGGAGTAAACGAAGAGCAGCTGCAACATAGTCAATTGGAGCAGCAGCTCCAAGAGGTATTTCATTGTGATTTTGATGATGCGTTTGCTGACTATTTAGAGTCTATGAGCAGCATAGATCTTAAAAATTTTCTGCCAGAAGAGGATCATCTTTATCATCTGTTCAAACCTCTTTTCTGCATGATATGGTTTTCATTGTTTTTCGGGTCAAGATCTAGCATGATGGCATTAAAAAAGTTCTTTACATGGCTTCATTGGAAGCATCACTTCATTTGATAAGAGGCAGTACAGTTGGTTAGTGAAGGAGTAGGTAGAGGAATAAGCTTTTCCTATGAGTACGAAGATCATTTTCAGTTTTGTTCAGTTCATGAATAAGCAGAGCAGGTTGCATGAAAGCTACAGGTTTGCAGAGGGAACAGTGGCACGGGCTTAATGACTCCATGCCCAATGCCAAAGGCAGCTTGATGACTCCATGCCCAATGCGAAAGGAAACCAGATGACTCCATGCCCAATGAAACACTAGAGTTTAAAGTTCTGTTTGAGCTTTCTCCAGGAAAGGCACTTGGTTCTGGGATTCTTGGAACCTCACTGGGAGGATTCCTTCCCCGAGTAGGAGCCAGATGTTATCTCCTAAAATAACCCCGTCAAAATTTCATTATTTTAGGAGATAGAATAGAGTCAAAAAATTTCAAAAGAAATTTTTTGGAGTTCATTAAGAGGTCTAATTTTGATGTGCATAGTTGAAATTTTCATTCATCTAAGTCTTAGTCTTCAAAATGCAAAATTTTAGCTTTCGGCAGCTAAGCTTGTCTATGAAAAGTTAGTTAACTACCGAAACAGGTCGTTTTCGGCAGCTAAAGCATGAAACAGACAGAAGGCTTAACTGCCGAAACCTGTAGAATTTCCAGAAAAAACTGCCTTTGGGAAAAATCAATTTTCTCAGCCGTGGAATGTCCGTTTTTCATGTTATAATAGTCTATTGACATCTACATATCATAAGATATCCACTGGTTCTTTTAGATTTGGTTTTAGAGCTCAGGAAGTCAGCCAAAATTTCCCCGAAAGATTACGTGTTAGAAATTCCTGAGCAAACCTGTTACAGGGCAGCAAGCTAGTGTTTTTGCCCAGATTTGACTTTTTCTCAACCAAATCTCTCGAGGTTGGTTTCTAATGATGTATAATAATTAAATACATCAGGTTTAAGAGTTTATCTTGATGTATTTGATGGTTAAGAAGGTTGAAAAGTGAAAATGGTGGACTAGTTAATGAGCAGAAATACTGTATTTTTGCCAAAGGAGGCAAATTCGAATTTCTCATGATGATTCATCAGCCTTGGAAGGCTTTTTACACTTGTCAAAGAGATTGGAGGATATCAGGACTGTCAAGATAGAGTTTGACTCATTGGATAAGATCTTTTCCTATTTTGTTTTGACTTTCCAATTTTAGCATTCTAGATCCATTTTTATAGGATCTCATCCTACACTAGTTGATTTGACTATTTTTGACAAATCTGATCCATTTTTCATGGATCTAGATTTGATCTTATAAGGCTATAAAGCTAAATACATTTGGAGAACAGTGAGGGGGGTTCGATTTTGGAGAGAGTAATCTGCTATTGTACTCCGTCTTCTTTATGCTAATACAGATCACAGGTTTCTTTCAGTTTTGATGTCAGCTTTCCATATTCCTTTTCACTATTATCTGTGTTGTCTAGATTTGAATGGTTGATTTTCCATTGTTTAGCTCATAGCCTGATATTAGTTTCTTGTATGTCTCTTGAACCCTACTCTGTACTGGTTTAGTTACATTCTTTTCTTCATCCATCTTTAAAGTTATCTGCTGATTAATCAACTCTTGAGAGCACTGTTTTATTTGTTTACCATTCTGAATGTCTGAATGCCATACTCAGATTGAGTTGTCCCATTGATCCACCTTTACAAAAACACAAAAACATAATTTCTTAAGTTACCAGGCATACCTAGCTTATAACCCTAGGTAGTTTCCTGGAGTGATAACATACGTTTATGTATCACTTTCTTTTAATTGTGATTTTAATGATTCAACATGTACTTTTTAAATTTTTTGAAATTGTCTAAGTGTATCTTTATCCTTTTGTATGTAGGAACGTGAGTTTGATGAATATGTCCAAAAAGAGAGCTTCTTTGCTAGTACAAGCATAAGTCCTTTTCTCTCATTGCTAGCTAATCGATCCACTGGTTACACACCTCCTCATGTCCCCTAGGTATATTTATACATTGCAACTCTTGCTTATATTGCTTTTTGTACATGAAAGTGTCTTTTTCCTTGTTTCCCCCATTTCTATGTCTCTTTTTCTTTGTATTATATGACATTGACATATACGTTACTTTGTGCAGGAATCTATTGAGATAGTGGTGCTTGAAGAGCACCAAAGCGAGGTTGTTGTTGACCCACCTCTGATGAGCCAGCAGGTAAGTTTATGTATAGCTTTCTTTGTACCTTTATGTATGGCTTTCCCTGATTTGGTGCTTTCTCTTTGTAAATTTTTGTAGGTTTATGTATCTCTTTGACATATGTTACTTTATGTAGGAATATATTGAGACAGTGGTGCTTGAAGAGCACCAAAGTGAGGTTGTTTTTGACCCACCTCTTTCCCCCCGCCAGGTACATGTATGTTTCACTTTCTTTGGAAACATCATTTTTCGTCCATGTAGTATATATGTCTATGATTATTTTTATTATCTGAAATTGAGATATATGTTACTTTATGCAGGATTCTAGTGAGGCATTGGTGCTTGAAGAGCACCAAATTAGTGACCCACCTCTGATGAGCCAACAGGTACGTTTATGTATCACTTTCTTTGTACGTTTGTGTATCACTTTCTCTGATTTGGTGCTTGAAGAGACCCAAATCGGTGACCCACCTCTTCCCCCACAATGTACATGTATATTTGTTGACATTGGCATATATAGTTTTTTTATGCAGCTTGATAGAGAGCAAGTGGTGCTTTAAGAGCACCCAATCAGGGTTGCTACTAGTGAGACACCATGACCCACCATTACTTACTCACGTATAGTAAGTAAAAATGTTATATTGGTTTTGGAATTTGAACAAATGTACATATAATTTTTATAGGTTGGTAAACTAACTTACACAATTTTTTTTTTTTTTTTGCCTTGCAGTCTCCACTGATCTGGCCTATCCCTCTTGTTCAGCAATGCGGATCACCAGTGAGCGGTCGAAAAAGAAAGCTAGACTTCTCCGAAGACATTTGCAGTGGCAGCGAAAGGGGGGATAACTAGAATAAATGTATAGGGGGGATACATAGATGTAAATTTTTGTTTTTATACACATAGATGTACATTTTGATCCACTATTTTGTATTATGTCCATGTGGCATGCCAATTTTTGTAGCATTATTTCTATACAAATATAATATAAAGCAAGGTTCAAATTTATACATATATGGTTGACTTGATCTTGGAACATGATATGGTTGAATTGATCTTGGAACATGATATGTGTGGTTCACCTATGTGATATAATGATATGTGTGGTTCACATGTGTGCTAACTTATGAATTTCCAATACTTAAAGGAAGAATTTATGACTCATCAACTTTTTAACATTATGGCTATCCTCAACTTTTTAACGTCATAACCATACCATACACTACCTAAATTAGATATACACTAACATCATAACACTAAGTCATGCATGCATGTGTAATATACCATATCATACCCTACAATACCCTATGATACTAACATCATACCATACTAACATACAATAACATACCCTACGATACCCAATGATACTAACATCATACCATACTAACATACAATAACATACCATAACATAACATACTAACATCATACCATACTACCATACCATACCCTACAATACTAACACCATACCTTACAAATCCTAGTTGGTTTTCAATATGTACATACATCCATGTGTTTCTAGTTCCATCTCATAACTTGTAAAGAGGTCACTAAACCATAGTTCCATGTCATAACTTGTCAGCCCTAGTGATAGCATGCATAGTGGTGTTCATGAAAGCCTAGTTGGTTTCCAATTTGTACATGTCCATGTGTTTCTAGTTCCCTCTCTTAAGTTGTAAATTGCTCACTAAACCCTAGTTCCATGTCATAACTTGTCAACCCTAGTGATAGCATGCAAAGTGGTGTTCATGAAACCCTAGTTGGTTTCCAATTTGTACATGTCCATGTGTTTTTAGTTCCGTCTCTTAACTTGTAAAGAGGTCGCTAAACCCTAGTTCCATCTCATAACTTGTCAACCCTAGTGATAGCATGCAAATTGGTGTTCATCAAATCCTAGTTGGTTTCCAATTTATACATGTGCACGTGTTTTTAGTTCCCTCTCTTAACTTGCAAAGATCTCACTAAACCCTAGTTCCATCTCATTATTTGTCAACCCCAATGATAGCATGAAAATTGGTGTTCATGAAAGCCTAGTTGGTTTCTAATTTGTACATGTCCATGTGTTTTTAGTTCCATCTCATAACTTGTAAATTGCTCACTAAACCCTAGTTCCATGTCATAACTTGTCAACCCTAGTGATAGCATGCAAATTGGTGTTCATGAAAGCCTAGTTGGTTCCAATTTGAACATTAGAGGAAATTTCAACTCAAAATGGGCCTTTTAACTTTTATTCAAATCCCATGTCATCATGTGTTAGCCAATTAAATTGTTTTAAATTTGAAACACCGTATAGGTCTAAAACACTTTTTTAATATAAATTTGGGGATAGGTATCATAAGAAAAACTATTGTTTTTGTTTGTATTTTTGACATATCTCCCAGTGTTTCTACTCAAATTTCGATCAGGAGAGCTCGTTGGATGCGGAATTAAATTCCGCATCCAACGAGTATCCACTCAGCATACTTTTGACGGACCCCGCTACCCCAAAAACAAGAAATACCTGAAAAATGGAATGATGACATCATCATTCTATTTTTTCAGGTATTTCTTATTTTTGGGGTAGCAGGGTCTGTCAAAAGTATGCCAAGTGGGTACTCATTGGATGCGGAATTTAATTCTGCATCCAACGAGCTCTCCCAATCGAAATTTGAGTAAAAACACAGGGAGATATGTAAAAAATACAAACAAAAAGGTAGTTTTTTTTCTTTTCTTCCTCCAAAATTAATAAATATTATTTTATTATTTTAACTATTATTTTATTAGTTCATTTTAGGAGGCCCATTTTGAGTTGAAATTTCCTCTAATGCATGTCCATGTGTTTCTAGTTCCGTCCCATAACTTGTAAATTGATCACTAAACCCTAGTTCCATGTCATAACTTGTCAACCCTAGTGATAGCATGCAAAGTGGTGTTCATGAAACCCTAGTTGGTTTCCAATTTGTACATGTCCATGTGTTTTTAGTTTCATCCCTTAAAATGTAAAGAGGTCACTAAACCCTAGTTCCATCTCATAACTTGTCAACCCTAGTGATAGCATGCAAATTGGTGTTCATGAAATCCTAGTTGGTTTCCAATTTGTACATGTCCATGTGTTTCTAGTTCCCTCTCTTAACTTGTAAAGAGCTCACTAAACCCTAGTTCCATCTCATTATTTGTCAACTCTAATGATAGCATGCAAATTGGTGTTCATGAAATCCTAGTTGGTTTCCAATTTGTACATGTCCATGTGTTTTTAGTTCCATCTCATTACTTGTAAATTGCTCACTAAACCCTAGTTCCATGTTATAGCTTGTCAACCCTAGTGATAGCATGCAAATTGGTGTTCATGAAATCCTAGTTGGTTTCCAATTTGTACATGTCCATGTGTTTCTAGTTCTGTCTCATAACTTGTAAATTTCTCACTAAACCCTAGTTCCATGTCATAACTTGTCAACCCTAGTGATAGCATGAAAATTGGTGTTCATGAAAGCCTAGTTGGTTTCCAAATTGTACATGTCCATGTGTTTCTAGTTACCTCTATTAAGTTGTAAATTGCTCACTAAACCCTAGTTCCATGTCATAACTTGTCAACCTTAGTGATAGCATGCAAAGTGGTGTTCATGAAACCCTAGTTGGTTTCCAATTTGTACATGTCCATGTGTTTTTAGTTTCGTCTCTTAACTTGTAAAGAGGTCACTAAACCCTAGTTCCATCTCATAACTTGTCAACCCTAGTGATAGCATGCAAATTGGTGTTCATGAAAGCCTAGTTGGTTTCAATTTGTACATCTCCATGTGTTTCTAGTTCCCTCTCTTAACTTGTAAAGAGCTCACTAAACCCTAGTTCCATCTCATTATTTGTCAACCCTAATGATATCATGTAAATTGGTGTTCATGAAAGCCTATTTAAAGGAGCCATATTTCGAGTTTTGTAACTCTGTTTGACGTCTGCTCTAGACTGTTGGAAAGGTATCCAAGTCAGGAACAACTTTACAAAAAATTCCAAATCTTGGAAATTCCCAAAAGTACCCTAAAAATGATATTTTTTAACCTAAATTTGAATTTTCCTTCATGCTAGCCACGGTCATACCTTTTGTATTTGTGAATTTTCCTTCATTCTACCCGCGGTTACATCCTGTAGTGGTAAAAAATAATGAAAATATAAAAAATATCGAAATAGCAGTGGTTTGGAAGGTTATGTAACTGAATTGGGAAGTTGCAACTGACCCCTATTTGACCCTATCTCTTCAGAAATGTATAAATAGAAGGAGATAGGTCCATTTCATGGAACTTGAACTTTTGCGTTGTTATGCTGGAGGAATTAGGACTCTCATTCCTCCCACCTTTGCCCTAGATTTTCATCATTATGTTGCAGATCTTGGAGGTTGAGTTCCTTGGAGAAGAGAAGTAGAAGAACCAGATCAAGGTTTCGTGAGATGCCTAGCTTGAGGAGAAGGTAATATTTGTACTTCTTTCATGATTAATAAAGATGTGATGCTCTTCCTCTTCCAATCAATCTATCTTGTATATTGAATCTCTCCATACTTAGTTATTTCCTTTTTATAATGTATTCCAGCTATCATATTCTCCTCTAACTTCATAAATTAGGGGGCATTTGTTATATCCCAAAATAACACATTATCTTCCTGTGACCACTTTCCCATGTTTTCATTGCATGTCGACACTTCATGAAATTCACTTAAAAAACACCTATATTGGAGGAGACATATTCAGAGTTCTGTAACTATGTTTAACCTATTATCTAGACCATTGGAAAGGTATTTCAGTCATCAACAAATTTCAAAAAGACTCCAAAGTTTGAAAATTCCCAAAACTTCCCTAAAAATTAGCATTTTTTACCTAACCATGAATTTTGTTAAGCAAACCCACGACTTGCACCTTTGTACTCACGACTTTTTGTTCATGCTACCCGCGATTGCATATTGCAGTGGTAAAAAAAAATGATCAAAAATATTGAATTAGGGGTGGTTTAAGAGGTTATGAAATTGAATTGGGAAGTTCTTATTGACCCCTATTCGACCCTATCTATTCAGAGAAGTATAAATAAAAGGAGAGAGGTCAATGAGAGGGGACTTGAACTTTTGCATTGTTATGCTGGAGGAATTGGGTCTCTCTTTCCCCCAGATTTGCCCTATATTTTTATCCTTGCATTGTAGAGCTTGGAGGCTGATTTCCTTGGAGATAATAAGTAGAAGAACTTGATCAAGGTTTCTTGAGGTGCCTAGCTTGAGGATAAGGTAATGTTTGTACTTAATCAATGATTAATAAAGATGTGCTGCTCTTCCTTTTAAAATCATTGTATTATGGATATTGAATCTATGTTACTGATACGATGTCTATGTTAATCATATTAGGGTTTCATATTTCTTTGATTATCACTGCTTTACATGTGGTCATATTGGTTTGAGGAAGGTATAATTTGTTTTGCAGGTCTCTTGGAGCAAGATGAGCAAGAGGAGGATTGAAGGGATGCTTGGATCAACCTTCATTTGAATAAGGTATGAACCATTCTAATATTTGAATATTGTTTACATTTACTTATAGAACTATATGCATCTATCTTTTATTAATATGTCACAGTAATCTAGGGACTAAACACAAGTCTCATCAAAGATTAATAACAATAAGTCATGAAAATGGTGTAATTGTGCTACAAAATGAGTAGCCGCTCTATATATTCACACAAAGAATGAGTAATACAATACAATTATCACACTACAAGCATGAATGAAAAATAAATTTGAATTCCCAAGGAGGTCATTCGAATTGAATGAGTGAGTCTAGCTTAACTGAATGTAAGCCATAGTCAACACTCCAGTTAACCATTGATCAAAACCCTAATTGACTCAACTGAGCCCTAACTGAAGTTGGAGTGCAATAAATAACTGAGTCTAACTGAAAGTAGGTTAGACACATGTCGCAGCAAGCCAACCAACAAGTGGTAGTGCTTCAATGACTCCAATGAACCCCGATGAGGTTAACTGAAGTGTAACTGAACATCAAAAGTGGTTGGAGGCACCTCTGTTGACTCCAGTTAATTAAATAATCAATAAATAATCAATTTAATGATGGAGGGCACCTTCAATCCTCTGTTTAACTGATTGTAACCATAAGTTAGCAATATGGGGCATCAATGACACTCAGATCAACCCCGGAGTGCTCCAGTTAGCCTCCTCGAATGTAGGAGAAGTCTAAGTTAGCCTCCTTGACTAAAGGTAGGCATGGGTGTGATCTAGCTGATGTCATCTAGTGCTCCTATGATCTCAATTAATTCAATAATACTTAGTATAGTGGTTTAACTAGGCCAAATTGACCAAAAGAGTGTGTATGGTGGTAAATGTCTCCAACACCCCCCCTTAAGCTATACTCAGGAGGAGTTAGAAAACATAAAATGCATAAAAATTCTAGGGCCCCAGAAACTAAGGCCATAGGTCACCCTGTACAATGCTGAAACTGAAACAATGCTAAAAAAAAACTAAGTGAGGAAAAGAGGGAAAACCCAGTGGGAAAAACCCTGTCTCAAGATGAACATTGAAAGTAGTTTGATCACCCTGATGAACTCACCCTCAACAGTGAATGGAAATAAGTGAACTTCTTTTCTGAAAATATCTTGGTGAATATGTCTACAATCTGCTCATCAGTCGGGCAGTATTGCAGAATGATGGTCCTATCATGCACTAGCTCCCTGATATAGTGCATGTGGATCTCTACATGCTTGGTCCTCTACCTGGTAAACAGATTTGTGGATATCTTAATAGCACTTTGATTGTCACAAAATAGGAAAGTGGACAAATTACTACCAAGATCAAACTCTGAAAGAATTCCTTGCAACCAAACTGCTTGGATGCAAGCATTCACCGCTCCTCGATAATAGGCCTCTGCTGAAGATAATGCTATGGAAGCCTAATTTTTGCTAGAACAAAAAATGAGGCCACCACCAAACATGAATACATATCCAGAAGTAGAATTCCGATCAATAGAATAACCCTCCCAATCGGAATCTGTATATCCAACCAGCTCTAGCTCGGAGTCTGCATCATAGTGAATGTCGTAGGTCTTGGTTCCCTGAATATACTGGAGGATCCTCTTGGATGCATTCAAATGAATATCACGAGGCTACTGCATGTATCTTGATACAACATTCATAGCATAATAGATATCAGGCCAAGAATGTGTCAAGTACAACAAGCTACCAATCAATTGTCGATAGATAGTGCAGTCCATGGGAGGTGTGCTTTTTCCTTCTTCAAGGCTGATCCTTGAAAGGAAAGGGAATGGTGCAGGCATAAATTCATCCATGTTAAACTTTACTAACATGTCTAATATGTATTTGTACTGAGTGACCATTATCCCATTATATTTTTTCTCAATTTCTAGCCCCAAAAATTGTTTTAGGAGCACCAAATCACTCATTTCAAAGACATTGTAGAGAGCAGTTTTGATGGCTAAAATGGAAGCAACTGTGCTACCTATGATCAATAAGGCATCAAAATATAAAACAATAATAATCAAATGACCATAAAACTGCTGTAAATACACATTTGGATCTGATCTACACCTTTGGAAGTTTTGCGAGAGAAGGAAGGCATCCATCTTGGAATACCACTATCTTGGGGCTTGTTTTAACCCGTATAGTGACTTCTTTAGCTTGCAAACCAAAGATAGATCAGAGATGTAGCCCTCAATATGCTTCATGTATATCTCCTCATGAATATCTCCATGCATAAAGGCTAACTTAACATCCACATGATGCACTTCCCAATGCTTAGATGCCGAAATTGCCAAAACTAGGCGGATGGAGTCCATTTTTGCAACCGGTGCAAAGGTCTCATGGTAGTCCACACCTTGGACCTGAGAGAAACATTTTTCCACCAGACTTGCCTTACATTTTTAGTTGCTTCCATCAGAAGCAACCTTGGTTTGAAACATCCACTTGCATTGAACAAATTTCCTTCCCGGAGGAAGAGAAACTAGCTCCCAAGTAGTGTTTTTCTGAAGAGAATTCATCTACATGGCAACTTGCCATATCGGATCCTTCCGAGCATGGTATAGGATTTTGGGTCTGAACTAATAATCAAATAGAAATTTTTGGATAGCAAATTATCAGGGCAATAGAGCGCAATACCTGCTCTTTGGAAATCAGACCGGGCTCTCCTTGGATCATCCAAATTTCCAATGTTATCTCCTGCGAAGGAGAGTGTCTGTCAAGCCCACGTGGGAAGATGATTTTGTACTTCAGGTTCTGATTCAGCATCTGAATTTTTCTACACACTGATATCAGAAATCATAGGATCCAAATCATGGTCATCACCCCCAATTTCATCATCCAAATATTGAGTAGAATAGGAAGGAAAATCAACAGTTTTCTCCTTCACTAGTTCCACCCCCTGAAGAGGCTCATCGAACTTGACACTCCTTTCGATGATGATATGTTTTGTTTTGATATATAGTAGCTTGAAACATTTTGATTCATTGGGATACCTAATAAACATACATTCGATGCTTTGTAGTTGCAAAGCCCTTCTTTTATCAAGTGGAATCTGGGCCCATGCAGTGGACCCAAACACCCGTAGGTTGGACACATCTGGCTTGTGTCTGAAGTATGATTTGAAATGGGTCTTCCCTTTCATAGATGAGTGTGGAACCCTGTTCTGAATGTATTCTATAGCATGCATGGATTCATCCCACAAATTTTCAGCAAACTTCTTTGATTCCAACATACAGGTGGTCATCTCCTTGAGAGACCGATTCTTCCTTTCCGCTACTCCGTTCTAATGGGGAGTGTAGGGAATTGAATGTTGGACCTGAATACCAATTTGGGAGAAAATGTACAGAAAATTATTACTAACATACTCCCCACCATTATTAGATCTCAATATCTTGACCTTAATCCTAGAGGCACTCTCGATCAAGGCCTTCAGTTCAAAGAATTTTTCACATACTTCAGACTTCTTTTTGAGAAAGAAGACCCATGTGTACCTTGAAAAATAATCAATAAAATTCAGAAGATACCTTGATCCATTCATGGATGTGACAGGTATCATACCGCTGATATCAGAATGTATCAACCCCAATATGCATGTCGCTCGGTTTTCCTTCCCCCGATCAAACTTGTGCTTAGGGTGTTTTCCAACCACACAGCCCTTGCAATTTCTAGTGGTTTCCTTGATGACTGGGAGGCCTTCAACCATGGATTTTTTCTGTAATTGCTTTAAATATTTAAAATTTAGATGGCCAAACCTTTCATGCCACATCCTACTAACTTCATTTCCATGAGTTAGCAGAGCGGTGGGCTTTGCATCCGCCACAAAGTGGGAGAACTCATAGGCTTTTGCATGATGGTTTGCAAGGCCTTTAGCAATGAGTTTCCCGGATGCAAGCTCCATTATCTCAACATAATTTGGGCTGAACGAAAATATCTTAGGAAATCCTGTATGTGTCATCTAATAGACACTAAGGAGATTTGATGCCAGAGATGGTACATACAAAACATTTGAAAAATAGCCATTTTCAAGATCAACCGTACCTTGTCCTTCTGAAAAGGAGTCATCTCCCATGTGGACGGGGATGGATTTTCTAGTATCCAAGGATGAAAAGGAGTCTCTTTTA
Source organism: Pseudotsuga menziesii (assembly GCA_001517045.1). Taxonomy (NCBI): domain Eukaryota; kingdom Viridiplantae; phylum Streptophyta; class Pinopsida; order Pinales; family Pinaceae; genus Pseudotsuga; species Pseudotsuga menziesii. Next base: position 682,371 of record LPNX010886670.1, read on the forward strand.
GCCATCATGTGGTTCAAATCTCCATAATCAATCAAGAGTGCTTTGGACTTGGAAGTGCTTGCCATGAGGACATGACCTTTTTCATGTTGTGGTTCCCGATCTTGCTGATCTCTCCTCCGAAAGCTTTCCAGAATATTGATGTGATTTCTCTCAAGGAGAGAGGTAGCTTCATCAAGATTATTCATCATGCAGGAATGTTCAGGGTGGAAGCCCTTCCCGTAGTATGAACACTTGACTTTTGCCTTTCCATGATGCCCTTTTTCTTTGTTCTTCTTTGAGCCAGAAGACTCATCATGCTGCTGGTTTTCAACTTTAGGCTTAGGAGCTTTGAATTTAGTTTTTGGGTTCTTCTATTGCTTTCCTTTACCCTTCATATCTTTGGGCCCCGAGACATGGAGGGCTTGATCACGGGAGGATCTGATGATCCCCATCTAGACAAGCTTATCATGTTCACTTGTTAGGGACTCAATGAAGGCATTGAGTGTAGGCATCTTCCATCCAGGGGTTGTGAGCTTCCCCCCATAGAATGTAGAGACAAAAACTTAATAATCAGCTCCAAGTTTGGAGAGTATGGTGAGGATGAGCTGATCATCCTCTTTCTCCACTTTGCATTGCTTCAACAGTAAGCCAATGTGCTTGAACTTTGTGAAAAAGTCATTCAAGGTCTCGAAATTGGAGGGCTGGAGAGACATCAATTCATTTTCAAGGTGGTAAACTCTCAAATCATCCTGCTTTCCATACAGGGCTTCCAATTTGTCCCAAATTTCTTTTGGAGTCTTCAATCCTCAAATATGGAAAAGAAGATCTCGGGAAATGGAGAGGAACAAGAATCTGATTGCCTCATCCTTCTTTTTCAAGAATCTAGATTTGTCTATTGCAGAACCAGGCTCTTCTTCAGTGTCCATGGTGACCCTATAGAGTCCCCTGGAGCATAGCTGGATCTCTATGTCTCCTTTCCATGAGTGGAAATGGAATGGAGTCAAAAGATATACGGAAGAATCCATCTGAATCTGCTGGAGCGAATGCTTTCACCTGTCAAAAACCTAAAAATCACAACAAAAAGGGCAATGTAAGGTCGAACAGCCTGCACATTTTAGGATTTCATCACACCCAGCATAGTTAATCAAGAAATCTTGATCAACAAGTTCTTTACTTGGGGTATTAAGTGGTAAGCCTTGGCTTCTGGTGCAGTGCTGGAATTTTGAGTTTTTGCTCAATTTTTCATGCAAGATCTGTCAAAAACCTTGTTTTTGTGATATATGAGCTTCATCCCACCATGAGCTCTGATACCATATTAATCTGTCACAGTAATCTAGGGACTCAACACAAGTCTCATAAAAAATTAATAACAATAAGTCATGAAAATGGTGTAATTGTGCTACAAAATGAGTAGCTGCTCTGTATATTCACACATAGAATGAGTAATACAATATAATGATCATGTTGCAAGCATTAATGACAAAGAAATTCAAATTCCCAAGGAGTTCATTCTAATTGAATGAGTGAGTCTAGCTTAATTGAATGTAAGCCATAGTCAACACTCCAGTTAACTATTGATCAAAACCCTAATTGACTCAACTGAGCCCTAACTAAAGTTGGAGTGCAATAAATGACTGAGTCTAACTGAAAGTAGGTCAGAAACATGTCACAACAAGCCAACCAACAAGTGGTAGCGCTTCAATGACTCCAATGAACCCCGATGAGGTTAACTGAAGTGTAACTAAACATCAGAAGTGGTTGGAGGTGCCTCTGTTGACTCCAGTTCATTAAATAATTAATAAATAATCAATTTAATGATGGAGGGTTCCTTCATTGATCTGTTTAACTGATTGTAACCATTATTTAGAAATATGGGGCATTAATGACACTTATATCACCCCCGGAGTGCTCCAGTTAGCCTCCCTGAATGTAGGAGAAGGCTAAGTTAGCCTCCTTGACTGAAGGTAGGCGTGGGTGTGATCTAGCTGATGTCATCTAGTGCTCCTTTGATGTCAATTAAGTCAATAATACTTAGGATAGTGGTTTAACTAGGCCAAATTGACCAAAAAGAGTGTGTATGGTGGTAAATGTCTCCAACATCTTTCAACCCTGGTATGTTGATGGCCTCTTAACCCCAGCCATAGGAACACTTTCTTCTACAACAACAGGTATCTCAAAGCTTCCTATTGCATTCGCTACAGCTAAAAGATGGATTTTTATTCAAATAATTTTCTTACTCCCTTCAATTAACATCAATGGAAGGAATATACAGGGATTATATTGCACTCCAAGGGACTCTATAGAGTCACTATGGGAAAAGAACCAGAGCCAAATTTAGCTATAGATAATTCCAAGTACATGAATAAGCTTGATGAAGCTTATGGCTCCTGAATTGAAGACTCCCAAATGAGTGTGGGAAAAACTTTCCAAAATCTTTGGAAAGCAGGATGAGATGAGGGTTTATCAGTTAGAGAATGAATTGATTTCCCTACATCCTGGAAATTTTGAAACCATTAATGAGTTTTTAACTAAGTTCAAGCATTTGGTGCTTTAGTTGAAGCAATGCAGTGAAGAGAAGAAGGTTTATCAGTTGATCATTTTAATCCTTTAAAAAATAAGAGAATATTATTTAGTGTTTGTCTCTACCTTCCATATAGGAAAAATCACGATTATGAATTGGAAGATGACATCCTTGAATGCATTTATTAAGTCCTCAACTAATGAGCATGACAAGCTTGTTCATATCAGTTCCATGAGATCCTGCAAATATGAGGCCCTATTTATTGGAGGACCCAAGGCTATGAATGTTAAAATAAAGAAAAAATAGAAGGAGAAGGCCAAGTTTGATCATCCTACGTAGAAGCAGAAGACCAAGCAGTAAGATGAGCCCTCAGACTCAAAGAAAGATAAGCAAAGGGGCAAGGAGAAGACAAAGTGTTATTACTGTGGAAGGGGATTTCATACTGAAAGCTCATGCATGAAGAAGAATATTGATCATATGGCCCTTCTCTTGGATTATAAAATGTCACTCTTCCATATGGCGCAAGGAATAAGGGAAATGGAGATTGGAATGATCATCAAGAAAGAGGTCATGCAATCATGGTAAGTGCTTTGAATTCAAAACCTCTTCTTATAGATTCAGGAGCTTCGAATCATATGGTTGCAAGAAAATAATATTTCTCATCATTGGACTCTAAAATTTGCATCTCCATCCACATGGGAGATGATTCACAAATTTGATCAAAAGGAAAAGGTACAATTCACTTAGAACATGACAATTTTAAAACATTTGTGTATGTCCCTTCTCTAGCTTCAAGCCTGATTTTTGTATATCAACTGACACATCAAAGTTTTCCCAATAAGGTTGTATTCATCCCTAATGATGTTGAAAATTCTGAAATAACCATTGGAAATCTCATTGTAGTAGGAAAGGAAAATCATGCTGCAAAAACATGAGTTTTCCAACTTTGTGCCATATTCAAAACCAAGTTCCCTTCTGACTCATGGAAATGAGGTTATATGGATATGGCATGACAGCTTTGGACACCTTAATTATAATTATTTTCAGCTTCTACAAAATAATTCCATGTTTGAAGTCTTTCCGAACTTCAAATCCTCAAAAGGGATATGCAAGGGTTGCAGCATTGGAAAGCATCCTGAGCACAAGTTTGATCAAGGAAAATATAGTAGAGAATATTTAATTTTGGGGATAATCCATAATCATATCAGTGCTAAATTTACAACTAAATCCATGAATGTATCAATGTATTTTCTCACATTCATTGATGACTTTTCCAGGTTCACATGGGTCTTCTTTCTAAAGAACAAATCAGAAGTCTTTGAAAGGTTCAATATTTTCAAGTTTTTGTTGAGACTGCTACTAGGAGAAAGATAAGACATATTAGATTTGATAATGGTGGAGAATATTTAGAATCATATCTTCTACAACTTTTTTTGGATAATGGAATCCAAATCCAACACACAGTCCCCTACACACCTCAGCAGAATGGTGTAGCGGAGAGGAAAAACCGAGCATTGAAAGAGATGAATAATTACATGCTTGAGTCGAAAGGTTTGGCTAAAAATATTTGTGATGAGTACATGAATGTTGATTAAGAAAAGAGTTCCACACTCATATTCCAAATGTAAATTTCTTTCAAAACCTACACTGGTCACAAGCATGATGTGTCTCATCTCAAGGCTTTTGGGTCCACTACATGGGATAGAATTATGATTGATAAGAGAAAATATTTGGAACCACAAAATATTGAGTGCATAATCATTAGATATGATGAATAATAAAAAGGATACAAACTCATGTATATCATATCCAAGATAATATTCATTTAAAGAAGTGTCTGATTTGAAGAATCTCTTCATGATCTACAACTAGTGGAGGAAGAAACTGCCAAACTGCCAAATTGCTTCCTCTCCGGAAGAAGATTCGGGAGATTATATTGAAAGTTTATGTTCTAGTATTTATGATATTATTTATGATATTAATTAAAATGAAGAATAAGGTTTGGATTCATATCCAAATGATCCTCGTCATTTTCCAAAGTGGTCAGAAAAGACTCTAACATTTGTCGGTTCCAACATTGGAAATCTTGTCGATCCAATAAGAACTCGAGGAGAATTTCAAAGAGCGGGTATGGATCTTTCATATGATGATCCTTTTATATCTGAATTTTTTTTTTATGATTATTGGTTCATATCCAAAATCATACTACCATGCCCTTCATGATCCGATATGGAAAACTACTATGGTTGAAGAGTACAATTCTCTTTAGAAAAATGCAACATGGAAGCTAGTTCCTCTCCCACTTGGGAGGAAACTAGCTCAATGAAAATGGGTCTACTAAAACAAGGTTGCTTATGATGGTTCAAACTGAAAATAAAAATTAATTTTTGTTTAAAAATGTTTCTCACAATTTCAAGGTGTGGACTACACATAAACTTTTGCATCAGTTGCAAAAATGGACTCAATTCGGCTAGTTTTGGCATTTTTTGCATCCAAGCACTGGGAGGTGCACCATATGGATGTGAAGAGTGCCTTTATTCATGGGGATATTTAGGAATATATATACATGAACCATCCATAAGGTTACATATTATATCTGACACTTGTTTTCATATTAAGAAAATCTTTGTATGGTTTAAAACATGCCTGAAGAGCATGGTATGCAAAGATGGATTCCTTTCTTCTATCGCAAAAATTTGAAAGATGAAAATAAGATCTGAATATGTATATAAAGTAACATGATGGTAATTTTATGATAATTTTACTTTATTTTGATGACCTATTGATTACAAAAATCAATCTTGCTTTGATCGGCACAATAAAAATTACTTTACACTAAGCATTTGATATGAGTGATTTAGGCCTGCTGAAGCAATTTGTTTGTCTTTAAACCACTCATAATTTTGATGGGATCATGATCCCCCAATAAAAATATTATTTGGACATACCAAATAAGTTTAATATGGAAGAATGTAAATTTTCACCATTCCCGTTCCTCTCAGGAATTAGTCTTGAGGATGGTGATTCTACACCGTTGGTGGATTATACACTCTATCAGCAATTGATTGGAAGTCTACTATATCTGACGCGTTATCAGACTGACATTTCTTATGTCATGAATGTTGTGATGAGGTACATGCAACAGCCCTATGAGATTCACTAGAAGGAAACCAAAAGGATTCTACAGTATGTGCAGGGTATGAGACATTTTAGCATTCACTATGTTGCAGATTCTGATTTTGACTTGGTTGGATTCATTGATCTAGATTGGGTAGGTGATAACATTTATTGGAAGTCCACTTCCAATTATTTTTTCATGTTTGGAAATGGGACTATTTTCTGGTAAATAAAAAAGAAGGAATCCATTGCCTCATCTTCTGCAGAGGCAGAGTACCGAGGAGCAGTCAATGCTTGCATTTAGGAAATTTGGTTGAGGAGTATTCTAGTTGAGTTTGAGCTTGGTAGCACCACTTATAATGTTCCTTTTTGTGACAACTGGATTGATATAAATATATTGACATATCTGGTTCAGATATAGAGGACCGAGCATATCGATATCCACATGCACTAGATCAGAGAGCTTGTGCATGACAAAACCATTGTACTGTAATATTTCCCTACAGAAGAGCAAATTGCAGACATCTTCACCAAGAGATTCATTGAGAAGAAGTTTTCTTACATTCATTCATTGTTGGGGTTAATTTATACTATGGTGAGGATGGATTAGGTCCTTCAGTTTTTAGTTTGAGGAGGGTTTTCTTTCTCACTATTTTTTTCCCTCTTTCCTCACATATATTTTTAGCACCTTTCTGCCATATTTGACCTAATTTCACCTAATTTCAGTTAACTAGAGACAAAAAATATTCCCTCACCTCATTTTTGGCATTAAATTGAGTTATTCTCGATTAATTGAAGACATAAAGGATCCCTCACCTAATGTTTTGCATGCAGCTGAGTTTTGACTCAGTGAGACTCAATTTAGACTGCCTCTGAGTCTGATAGAGTCAATTAGATTGCAATTAAGTGGTTAAATGATGTTCCAAGTGGTTTTAACTAAAATTTAAGCCACTCTCATGAATTCAATTCAAATGACCTCCCTAGTATTCGAATTGTGTGTCTATTGATGCCATTGTTGAGCATTGTAAACTAGCTTATGAGTTAATGATAATGTTTTAATACTGCAAACTTTGCACACCAGTATTTTGGCACTCATTGATGTAAATGTTCTACATGCATATGTCATAACAATTATCTCTTTTTGTAGAAATGTTCTTCTTGAATTGTATATGGTATCAAAGCCATAGCAGGGTAAGGAAACTGTTCTACAGAGTTTTTCATGGATCTTTGATGAAGCTTGAGGAAAATTGCTCAAAATTATTCCAATAGTGCACTAGAAGCGGAACGGTTCCCACATAAATCCTGGATAATAATGCATCTGTTTGATCAAAATTTATTGATTAACTAATAAAGGTGTGAAACAACTTCAAAAGTGCAGGTTGTTCATTGTAAACGTGTTTTTTTTTACTGCAGGTATCTCAAAGCCTCCTATTGCATTCGCTACAGCTAAAATATGGACTCTTCTTCAAACAAACTTCTTACTCCCTTCAATTATCATCAATGGAAGGAAGATACAAATATTATATTATGCTCCAAGGGAATCTATAGAGTCACTATGGGCACAGAACTAGAGCCTTATGTAGTTGTAGAGAAGTCCAAGTACATGAATAATCTTGATGAAGCTTATGTTTTCCTATGTCTCAATATTTCTAAGTATCTTGTCTTTCATCTTAGTGGATTGAAGACTCCCAAATAAATGCAGGAACAACTTGCCAAACTCTTCAGCAAGTAGGATGAGATGAGGGTTTATCAGATAGAGAATGAATTTATTTCCCTAAATCCTAGAAATTTTGAAACCATTAATGAGTTTTTCACCATTTTCAAGCATTTAGTGCTTCAGTTGAAGCAATGCGGTGAAGAGAAGAAGGATGATCAGTTGATCCTTTCAATCCTTTCAAAACTAGGATCAAATTATTCATTTTTGTGTCTATGTACCTTCCATATAGGAAAACTCACTATTCTTAATTGGAAGATGTCATCCTTGAATGCATTCATTGATTCCTCAACCAATGAGCATGATAGGCTTGTTCAGATGAGGTCCATGAGATCCTCCAAAGATCAAGCCTTGTTTGTTGGAGGACCCAAGCCTATGAATGTTAAAGGAAATCCAAACCAAAAGGAGAAGGCCAAGTTTGATCATCCTAAGTAGAAGGAGAAGACCAAGTGGTAAGATGAACCCTCAAACTCAAAAAAATACAACCAAAGGGGCAAGGAGAAGAAAAATTGTTCTTACTGTTGTTATATTTTCTTTAGATTTGATTATATTATCTAGGATATCTATCTAAAAGAATAGAAAGTACATCAAGATGCATAAGATATAAAAGATACACGAGACACAAATATTTTTACCGGGGAAACCATAAAGGATAAAACCCTAAAAACTTCTTCATTATAGTAAGATGATCAAAAGAAGTAATAAGAAGTATTGATCATCTATATGTCTCTCCTCCCTTTTTCCTCTCTCTCTCTCTCTCTCTCTCTCATGTGAACTTGAGAGTGTGAGGTGTGTATAAATGAGGGAAAGTGCCTCCCTATTTATACCCTCTCAAGTCACTGACAAAACATAAGAATTGGGCCCACATGTCTTCCCTAACAGGTCTGACTTCTCCCATAAAGGCTCCAAATACACATTACATGATGTTACATTGGGGACTATTGCCCCAACTTACAACGAAGATTGTACCTCAAGGTATAGACACAATTAAGACATCCTGCAAGGGGGTAAACACATCCCCAATGGGGGTACAACAACATACAATGATAATATACATCAAAATATATTACAAAGTTATAAATACATCAACACTCCCTATTAACTAGGAAGGTATTCTCTCTCTTCACAGTCATCAACACATCTGGTCAAGTCTTCATTGTAGAGTCATCATCACAGGGTCACAGAGTCATCATCATAGTTGTTTCCATCATCATATTATTATTTCATCATGATACCATGCTATCTGTCATCAGAATTTTCTACAAAGCCAAACCTTTTTCATGCTGGATGTAGGCCTAGTACTCTACCAGGTTTTCATCACATATCAAGCAATCCATCACATAGGAACTATCTAGGAACTTCTTTACATTGCCATGGAAATAACTTGCATCTTCTACCTTCTTCTCGTCGTTTCTAGATATCTCTTTTGTCTTACACAAGACAAGACAAAAAAAAACAAATAAACAAACCATCCATGGTCGACCTGTGTTATTTCAAAGAACCTCCTACGTGCACCTCTCGTGATCTGTGACCTTATCGTCTCAACATTGGAACACGCATATATGGATATATATGTAAGGACTAATTATGACCCAACAAATTGTTGCATCAGGATATTTTACGTTGTAGGTCAGCCTCAATGGATTACATCTGAACAACCTCCATCCATGATCTTTTCCATTATGATAACCTTTAAGGTGTATTACATCCAAGTAAACTGTGTACCACCCTAGGTCTCATTTTTACACTCAGATAACCCACGGGGCATATTACATATGAATAAATTGTGTACCATGCTAGGTCTCATTTTTACATTCCAAGGATAACCTAAGAGGTTTGTCAAGACTGATTACATTTGAGAAAAATCTACAATACTGATTATGTTTGAGCATCCTGCTGCACCAGAAGTTTCCCACTTGAAAAACCTGTCTCATTTCCCATGTGAGATATTATTCTTCTGTAACATATCCAGACTGATTACATCCAAGGGTAACCTGTGAGCTTCTCCAAGACTGATTACATCTAAGGAAACCCTACAGTACTTATTACGTCTGGGAAACCTATGAGCTTCACCGGGTGTTAGCTGGAATATTTCACCTCCTGCGGACAACAAGGTGTTCCACTGGTCTGAATGGTTCAGATCTAAAACAAATAGAGGACAGAGGTTGAAGAATCTCCCTAGACATTGTAGATATCCGGAATACAAGGCTTTGACAGTTCACTTGTGTACCTGCAAAAAATCTCAACATGAAACGAATCAAAGCAACCAGAATATGATCTACTAATTTATGCTAGTGTTTAAGGAATCTAGCAACATATATATGCGAAATCACAACAACAACATCATATGTGGGACATAAATCAACTTGCATTAGAAATATGGATAATTTTACAACCAAGCCTTAGTGTTGACATGCATCTCCATGAAACCAGCTCTTCATCCCCAAAAGCTCCGAATCTAGCTCTCTATGCTCTCTCCAAATGATCTTGGGCCAAGAATCAATCCAACAGCATAACAATACCTTCAATGTTCTCTCCTCAACCATGGCTATGAGCTCATATTTATAGGGCTTTAATGGATAGAGATGGTTGAGAATTTAGTGGGTGAGGTGGCCTTTAAGATCCTAGGATGAGGGATCTTGAGCTTAACCAACCCACAACAGTAGGGATAAGGTAGTACACAAGGCTTATCATCTAGAAGTCTTAAAAAACTTCTCTTTTTCCCCTTTTACCCAGGGTACCGTACTTCTCCTTATATGACAAAGCGGTTTTGGTAATAACCACCTATGGACCAAGGGCAATGGGAAGTGGCACCGCTTGTGGACAACCGATGAAAGGAAGTGCGAGCAGGGGTACCTCTTCTAGATAAAGGGGCATGCGCAGTGCTGGGAATTTGTATGATAGATTGATGAAAAACGATTTAGTTTCCACTCTAGAAGCTGGGATTTGGGGCAAGTAGGTATGTCAAATGTCTTATCACATGATGGTGACAGGATTTTAGTATAACAGGATGCCCCCCAAAGCATGAGTCTTAGAGTGATACGATAAACGAGAGCTTTGAGAACAAGTCGTCGCCAGGAGATGAAAATTTCGGCTCGATCAGAGTATGCAGTCAAGTAGGCATCTATAGTACATCAGTATGTTGATTCATAGACACAAGTAACCAAACTCATAGCTGCAGACCAATACAAGGCAGATCCATGAGTGGAATAAACAAGCATGGCTACTAGAATACAGTGTAGATCCATGTGATAGAGGACTCAAACTTGGACATAGCTACCAAACATACAACATATATCTATGTCATACAGATGCAAATTTGAGCATAGCCATGACCATACAAATGTGGATCCATGCTAGATATACAAAACTCCATCGCCACCTGGGGAAAAAGCAATGAGCACTTTTAAACAAATGCCCAAGGTCTTCGCCTTGTCTTCCACAAAGTACGATTCTATCCATGTGATTACAATGATCTAAAGTCGAACATGGTAGAAACCACTTTATTACCGACCAATGATGTGAACTGTTAACAAGTGAGAGGGAGATCACCATTAATGTCAATGATTCCCAAGGTACCCTAGTACAATCTATTAAGTGAGAATAGATGTCTTGATGTCGAACACCCAGTCGATTCTATCGATCAAAGGTCAATGATGTGAACCTATGTCAAGAGTGAGAGAATATGTCATTAAGGCATACAGATCTCAAGGTACTAAATATTATTTCTAATACTATTTCCCAGATGATGAGCTGATGTCGACGGGAATAGTATCGTTGAAGGAGGGCCATGATGAGTCCCACATTGACAACACGAAACTCAGAACATAGTTCTGGAATGATGTGAATGTAGTAACCATATGACTGACTCAAAGATACTGACACAAATACTGTGTAGACTGCAGAGGTAAAACTTCTTCAGATCCCCTTTGAACATCTGGCGGTATGACAAAAAGACTTGGCAGCATGACTAGACAGGACAGATACACAATGCGACAGTGGACAATGCATTCTTTTGAAAGACTCAAAGGATTGACTTGACTCATGAAAGTGGATCGTCATGGAGATTAGCTGAATGCCCAATTGACTGACATGATTGTGCAGACAAGTGCCATGTTCAAAGGTAATGACAAACAACTACCATTATTTACAGAATAATTCCCTTCCCATTTTCCCCATCATGATTGATGAGTGCCTCTTTTCAGTTTTATGAGTTCAAAGAGGCTAACAAACACTCGATATAGCTTGTCAGAAGACAAGTCCAGTCTCATATGTTTAACGAACCTGAGAGAGGAGGGTTTCGTTCCCAAAATGGGTCTCTCAATGTTAAATTTAACAAGTCCACTGAAAGAAAACTTGGTATCGTTCATGTTTAGAGAGTCTGAACGAATACAGAAGAAAACTCCATGGGGGTCCTTTTTTGTATGATTTAGTCTCTAAGGCCCAAAAAAGTGTAAAATCATACCTTAGAGAACTCTTCCAGTCATGATTGGCTGGAGTGTTCCTTTCTCATCAATAGTCCTATCCGAACCGAGAAAGAAATAACCTACTGTCAGACGGATGACTCTTCAAATACTTTAACGAGCGTGAAGAAGACAAGATCACTCGACAATCTTTTCATATTTAGGGAGCCTGAAAAGGGTTTAAAGAGAACTCCATGAGGTTCCTTTACACAACGTAATGTTTTATGAGCCTGGAAAGAATAAAAAATGGACTTGACGACTTTTTCTTGTTTAAGGAGCCTGAAAAAGAGGTGAAAAGAGAACTCCATGACGCTTCTTTCAACAATGTCGTATTTTACGAGCCTGGAAATAAAATTGAACTGGACTCGAAACTTTGATACTAGATTTTAACGAGTGTGACAAAGTGTCGTAATAAACGCTCGACGACCTTTTCCGTTTTGTGAAATTATGAAAAAATCCATAAACAAACTTTCCAAATCTTCTTACTAAAGTCAACTTGCAGACGACTCATAAACAAGTGTTAAATGCATTCAAAATCAACATTAAGGGATTATGACAAATAGATTTTGACCAGAACATGATGTAATATCAAAACTGTAGTAGGTCGAACCCAAAAAATGTCTATATAAGGCAAGTTAATAGTAAAAAATCAAACATTTCACTATTTACCTCTAGCAAAGAGCACTTGGAGCATTTTATAGCCAGACCTTCCATAGCTGATATCAACAGTTTCCACCGTCCGTTTTCAGTCTTGTCAGTTGTAGGTAATAGTTAAGATCCTTATCTTTCATTTCATATCTTCTATTTTGGAATTTGGTAGGGTTTTGGGCCTATTTGGAAAGCCCTAAAATCCAATATGCGGGCACCACAGCTACCCCTTACGGGATACACGGTACCACCTGAGAACTGCGCCAAGAACACGGAAGATAGGTGGTGCCACCGCCTGTCTCCAACGGGGCACAGGCGGTGCTAGATGTGGAGAAGTTAAACAAATGATATGGGAAAAATTTATTCATTCTTTTGATTTGCAATGACTCAAGGATGATATTAATGCATACCATTGTTGTTTTTGGCAGGTCTAGGTGTCCAAAATATGGTGATATGGAAGGAAAGAACACATGATAATGAGGATGCTGCAACTAAAAGGAATGCGGTTTACATTGCCACACTCCAGGACTGTGGGCTCTTAAAGTTATTTCGGACACCAAGCATGGTGTCCCACGAGATATTACTGGAACATATATTGAGAATGTGGAATTTAGAACAGCAGTATTTCAAGGTGGGGGCACACATACTTACAGTGGAGGTAGAGGATATCTACTTCCCGACTGGCCTATCGAGATGGGGTGCCCCCATCTCACTAATAGGTTCCCGTGGCGGGGACATTACCACCAGAGAGCTCATAGATCGGCACTGTGTACCAGGTACAGGTACATCGGGGAAGAAAATCCCCATCAGGGCAGTGATAGACAGGGCTCTATGGATTGTCTTGTTCACCATGCAGAGGGTGGTAGGGATCCAGGGTGTGCATCAGGCTTCCAAAGCACATATGTTTTATGCCCTAGAGGCTATGGCACCTACAGTGTTCAACTAGGTAGAAGCATTGCTTCCAATCTTCAATGATCAACTGACTAAATTTCGATAGGGAGAGCTAAAGCAGTTTGACTTTGGTTCCATATTAGCTTGCTTCTTCTTTGAGTGGGTCCCATAGATGAGGCCCCAGGTGAATTTTCGGAGTCTGAGAGCATGGGACCCCTGTATGCTGAGGTGGGTCCAAGTCATGACTCACACATGAGCTGGTAGGGGTAGAGTAAAGTTTGGTGATCCATTCTTTAGATGGCTGCAAGATCAGATGCTCATGGTCGAGGACTATGCCTACACAGGCATAGATTTTACCTGTGATCCTGACCTACCACTCCCACTTGGAGGGAAGTGGGGTGACATTGGTGAGAAGCAAGATACCCTAACAATGGAAATTTTTTTTATGTTTTTTATTTTTTATGATAAGTGACGAGACCTGTTTTTCTTCATGCAGATGTTGGAGCAGCGAGGCTTGGAGGAGAATCTCCATTAGACAGGTGAGCTGGAGCTCGCTTCATTCCATAGGGTGATGATATCACCGAGGAGATGGAGGAGAACCTAGAGAGGTTGACTCTGGAAATCCTAGATGCTGATATAGATGACCTCCCGACTAGATATCAGAGATTCATGACGGGAGTACCAGGCTGTTTCAGCAGGCTACTATGTAGGGTGGCTTGAGTAGTGATGTGCTATCACAAGCACCATTAGTGGATGAGACATGTATACTGAAAGTTGATAGCTTCAGGATTTTTTGTATGATGATTTTGCCTGAAATCCTACGTGCTTCAGATGAGGTCTCGGGACCTATTTTTGTAAAACGTT
>LPNX010886670.1:696628-771110 GCA_001517045.1 Pseudotsuga menziesii
GAGAAATATGCCAATCTAGGATGTAATTAGCCAATGAATCAACAACTACATTATGTTCCCTAGGGATATTCCTATAGGTAATGGTTCCAAATGATCTTTCTAACAAATGTACCCTCCGAAAGAGGCGGAGGAGCACTGGGTTCCCAATGGTGTAGACATGGTTTAAATGACAAACCATGAGCTGAGAGTCCATCAAAACTACTAGATAACGGACATCCTGGGAGGTAGCTTCAGTCAGAAGACCGATGACTACTTCATATTCGACGATGTTATTAGTAGTGGGACCTAAACAAACTACTCCTAAACTGACCAAATCTTTAGCTAGGGAATAGAGAACCCAAGCAGCTGAGGCTAGATTCAAGGTGTGGTAGCAAGCACCATCAGCGAAGCTGTAGAAAGCCATCTACATGACCACAACATGGTATAAACAAATGCAGACACTAAAACTCAAAACCATCTTGAAAATACTGAAAGCACACTGAAAGTCAATCAATATACATATATACAAGCTACCATCCAAGAAAACCTAGGCATAGTACCTTTTCAGGTACAACCCATTGTGAGGTTTCCCCAAAGGGATTCCATCATAATCAACTAACTCATAGGCTCCTTTCTCTAACACCTTGGAAATAAAAAAAGGTCCATACCACATGGAATCGAACTTACCCTTCCCTAGTTTGTCATATCTTTGGCCATAATTCAAAACTAGGTCACCCTCGTTGAAAACACGAGGCTGGATGAATTTATCATATTGCGCCTTGATGCATTTATTATGTGCCTCATTAGCCAAGGAAACATCTCTACGAGTCTCATCAAGGTTATTTAAGTACAAAAATATCGCTTCCTCTGTGGAAGTGTCTGGGAGAAGTTCAACGACAAGTTGTAAAGATGGAATCTGACATTGGATCAGCAAGACAAATTCAAGTCCATAGACAAGCTGGAATGGCGTGAAACTAGTAGCTGTTTTCATAGAAGTCCAATAAGCCCAAAGAGTGGAAAAAAGAACGAGATGCCAATTGGATTTATGATCTCCAACCATCCGACGAAGCATAGTTTTCAAAACCTTGTTAATGGCCTCTACCTAACCATTAGCTTGCGGATAATATGACATAGAGTTTTCATGGAAAAAACCTAGCTTGGCACTCAATTCCTCCATCATTTGATTATGGAAATGAGATCCGTGATCAGTGACGATGGACTACGGAACTCCAAATCTAGCTATGATATGATTGAACAAGAAGAGAGCGGCAGTATTACCATCTTCTGCATATGTAGGCATGGCCTCAGCCCATTTTGTGAAATAATTCATGGCTACGATGATGTAACCATGCCCCCTGACTAAGGTAGGCTTACAATGCATGAAGTCAATCCCCCATTTGGAAAAAGGGCCAACGACAATGACGAGGTGAAGCGAAGAATTATGGGTGCACTTTTTGGGATAAAAATGTTGGCAAGGTGGGCATTTCTTAACAGCCTCATGACAGTCTTTGAATACAGAAGGATAGAAATAGACAGCGCGAAGGATTTTCTGGGATGTAGCCATCCCAGAATAAATGACCGCCACATGCTCTATAGTGGCAATCATTCAGCATGTGTTCAGCCTCCTCATGAGTGAGGCATCGTCGGAGAATGGAATCAATCCCACGTCTATACAAGGTATCACTTAAGATAAGATGGTACTTCACGTGGTGACGGATGCGGTGACGATCATCGCGAGATAGATGCGGCTAAAAACGCTGGGTCTAGAGATAAATCAACAAATCTCCATACCAAGGATCAATAGTGCTAATAAGGAACATGAATTCATTTGGAAATGAATTGCTAGGCTCATATTCTGTGGTATCACAGGAAAGGTCACACATAAGCTCAGCAAAAACCAAGGATTTCTTTGATGTAGCCTTGGCAAACTCAAGATCGAACTCCTGAAGGATGACGATCCAACAGGAGTACTTGCCCCCTAGTACCTGACGAGTCAGAATGTAGTACATCGGGTTCTAGTCTGCCAATATGGTGGTAGTGTGAAGCAGAATGTAGTGACAAAATTTTTGCACAGCAATCACTGTGGCCAAATATAGCTTCTCCACATGTGAATAACAGGTTTTAGAATCAATAAGATTCTTACTGGTGTAATAAATCACATGCTCCTGACCGTGGAGATTGTCCTCCACTAAAAACATGGCAATGGTAGTAGCGGAGGCAGCAATATACAAGAGAAAGGCTTTTGAATAATACAGGGGGTTTATCATGGGTGAATGAGTCAGAGCATGCTTAAGATTATCAAAGGCACATTGGGCTTGGTCATCCCAGAAGAATGGAGTGTTCTTCTTGAGGAGACACATATAACTGTGTGTTTTCTCAGCGAAATTGCACACGAAACAACGGAGAAAGTTTGCCTTCCCCTGCAAACTTTGGAGTTCAAGGATGTTGGTTGGGGCTGGTAGATTAATGATAGTGGAAGTCTTCAAAGGATCGATCCAGATGCCATCTTTGGATACCACAAAGCCAAGCAGACGTCCTGTCTCAATGCAAAAAACACATTTATGCTGATTGAGTTGTATATTATAATGACTGCATCTCAGGAATATGTCTCTAAGATAACCAGGATGGTCCTCTTGTCACTGTGAATGAGTAGGGAGGTCGTTAAGGTATGGTTCAACAATATGTTTAACGTTGTGAAACACATAGGACATTCCACACTAGAACATGGCTCCAGCATTTTTCAAGCCGAAAGGTAACTTCTTATATGCAAAGGTTCCCCATGGGAAAATGAATGCCATGTTATGCTGATCGGAGGGCAATATCTCAATCTGATTATAGCCAGAGAAGCCATCCATGAATGAAAATATGACACTTCCAGCACAGTTGTCGATAATCTGATCGATATGCAGGGTAGGAAAGTTGTCCTTAGGACAAGCTATATTTAAATCCCCAAAGTCGATGCCGAATCTAATGGTACCCTACTTTTTATTGACAGGGACAACATTCGATACCCATTCCGTCAGAGGTACAGGATAAATAAAACCAACTTTCAGAAGTTTCTCAATCTCAGCTTTAATAGTTGTGGCCTTCCTAGGATGGACTTGCCTAAGTTTCTGCCTGATAGGTTTAGCCGTGGGATAACTTTTAATCTTGTGGACCACAATGGAAGGGTCAATCCCTGACATATCTTCATAGGACCAAGCAAAAATATCATGGAATTCCTTAAAAAGTGCCTTATATTCTTCATATTCATCTGTGGAGCAGTTCTGCCCAACATGAACGTGCTCAATAACATCAGGCTTGGCTGATATGTCAATTGGGTTTGTCTGAGTAATGTCGCAAAGGTTTCCTTCAGAATTTGTATCTTGTAACAATATAGGACTTTGCGGAATGTTGAAAATATTAGTAGGAAACAAGGATGCAAAATCATGGCTGCCCGAACTGGTATTGGGGAGGAACATGGATCTATGATGGTGATCCTCCCAAACGGGCTCATTCGTATTCATGATTTTTATAATGGACTCATCGGAAGGAAAAGTATCGGAGAGATAATCTAGAATCGAAAGAGAAGATTCTAGGCAGTATGGTAAATGGTAAGGATCCGAAGCCACTAAATGAAGGTCATTAGTGTGATCATCGGAACAAGTTTGAATGGTGTCATACATAGCTTCGTGTGGGCTCAATGAGGTGGAATCAACAAATTTTTTTCCCTTGGGCTCAAAATCAAATGAGGCGATCATATGTATTGTCACGGTATCCATGCTAGGAGGAGTACACGTTAAAATTCCCATAAGGGATGAATCCTTTAGCATACCTACCCCAATCGACTGGTAAGGAGGATGGGACTGACCTAACATGGGGAAGTTATTAGCCGTAAAAGTAGTAACATCCGGTGTACAGAAATCAAGCTGGTCAATGGTAACAATTCTCCCAATATGTGGGAATTGGACCATTCGAAATACTGTTGAAGCAAAAACAGCCATGGCATAGAATCAATTCCTTCCT
Organism: Pseudotsuga menziesii; assembly: GCA_001517045.1. Classification (NCBI taxonomy): domain Eukaryota; kingdom Viridiplantae; phylum Streptophyta; class Pinopsida; order Pinales; family Pinaceae; genus Pseudotsuga; species Pseudotsuga menziesii. The sequence continues at coordinate 700,613 of LPNX010886670.1, forward strand.
AAAAGGAGGTTATAATCTGAAGGGGCATCCACCACTTCTACTTGGATGGAAACGATTTTGCCCCCCAGCTCAACCACGAGGGCTGATATGATACCATGGGGTTGGAAACCCCATCCATCAAAGGCTTTAAGCGTCGTCGGTGATGTAACAAGCTCGGGAGAGCCAAGACATTTCCAACAAGTCAGAGATAACACTGAGGTCGAAGCTCCTTCATATAGTACCGTTCAAAATACTTTCTTTCCCACTAATTTCGTAATGATATAAAAAGCAAGTTTATGCGGTAATCTAGGTTTATAGTTCTCAACATTGAAGTGAATCAAGTTAGTGTTATCCGGTTCTAAATCTCCTAAAGCTTTCAACAAGTTCTTGCGCTGTGTGGAGCGACTTTGGAGTACTTCTAGGGTAGACATCGCACAAGGTGCCTAAGCAATATCTTCAACTACATTATAGAATTGAGCAGCTCAGGAATTGGGATTAGAGACAGCCTTCCAAAGAGTGCTCTTTGGTGGGCGCAAAATCATGTCGAGAGTAGGCTTCTCGATAGACAAGGGAACAATAGACGAGGATTCCACAGAACTAGTAGAGGGAGATTTCCCTGAAGAAGATTGATCTTCTTTCTTATCCGTCGGTTTATCATAATTCTGGCTTCGAGTTTGCAGATGGATGGTATCTGAAGACATCACATGAATTTCCTTCGATGAACTAGAGTTACCCTGGTTATACATGTGGTCTACTAGTTTTTGTTGAGAGGAAAGGGATCCATAAGTACTGCAGGTGCGATATTAGACTTCAGAAACTGGGAGATTTCGTCCCTATGGGGACACTCCTTTGAAAAATGGTCACCACTGCATAAGAGACAAGGATCTTTAGCCTTCCTTTTCCCTTTGTCGTTGTCATTATTGGTTGATTGGGGTCTCTTGTTGGTTTCCAGGTTTTTTATTTCGATTTTTACCTTTCTTTTTATTACCCAAGGTTTGAGTACTTTGAATAGAATTGACCTCGGCAGAAACCTTGGGAGTTGAAGGAGTAGCGGTTTGGGTTTGCTTGGCAGGTTTCGATGTGGATGGGGACTGGCTTGAACCAAAAATCCCATCAATAGGTACTTTTGCTGGTGGCTTGGCAGGGTCAGTGATGGGGTGAGGAGCTTGAGGAATCAGGTCATAAAGAGTCTCGAATTGGGAATAGACCAAGTCTAGGTACTGAGTCCGACTAATAGCTCGCTCTTCGGTAATGGCACCACCCATGGCCACATCTTAGGCAATAGGAGGCAACAAGGACTTAGTGAACCAATCAGCTAACAACTGATATGGAATAGGGGCCTTAATAATCCTTCTCTGCCTTCTACACTCATGAATATGATAAAAAATGTGGGTGGAGGTGTTCTATCGCAGAGAAGTTAAAAGTTCAATTCCTGTTTCATAATGGATAGGGAGTTGAAAGAAATAAGGTTGCCAACGAGCCAAAATCCACAAATGAATGTTGTGGGAGTTCAATGTACCACTTTGCGGCCATACCAGTCAAATTTCACTGAAAGAGTCGTAACCGAACAGAATCATCCATGAGGGAGTTCGACGAACACCACAAATGAAAAGTCATAACATGGTTTCATGGATCTTCACCCTACTTCCCATCAAATTTTGGCATATCCGATGGTAACTTTACCGGAATGGGAGGCCACGAGGGATTATGTCGAATGGGATAATTAATCAACTTGGAAAAATCAGGCAAGTCCAAAGTTGCTAGGAAAGGTAACTGTCTATTTGGTTGTGCATATTGGTAATATTGATATGGCATATAATTACCAGTAGGGCCATAGGTAGACTGATAAACAAGTTGCTATGAGGAAGAACCACCAAAGGATCCACCCATGGGGGGTTGATTTCCTGAATTAGGACTGTTAGGACCACCAGGGCCTCCAAGAGGTGGACTGCCAGAGCCATGGGGACCACCAGGACCACTAGACCCTCTGGAGCCTCCAGGAGGTGGTAAACCTCTAGAGCCATTGGAACCACTAGGTGGAGGGCCACCAGACCCTCTAGATCCATAAGGAGGAAAGTCACCAGGTCCCTCAGGACCATAAGGAGGAAAGTTTCCAGATCCTCCAGGACCATGAGGTCCCCCAAGGGAAGGACCTCCATAAGGTGGTCCTCTCACACCTCCCGCAGTATGTATAGGTATCCCTCCCATGGCTGGCATGTAAGACCAGTTGGGTTGCCCCTATGGCATAAAAGTATTACTAGGGTATGGAATTCCAGTATAAGGAATTCCTGTAGGACTAGATGGATGATTACCTATAGGTATTTGATAACCATAACCACTAGAAGACTGAATGGTAACAAGTTGTGCCCCCAAGGGCTGACCTGAACTAGATAGGGGATTTACCACATTAATGTGGGTGGGAGGGACAAAAACTATAGGTGTTTCTATGTTAGAGGTTTGCCCTTGATTAGGTACAACTACGGTATCAGATAATGTAGGTCATTTTGGGGGTTTCCCCCCGACATTAGAAGGTACTGAGGAAACAAGAATTGAAGATTGGGCCCCAGATGCAAAAGACCTAGGAGGATTTGGAACAGACATAACATGAGAGGTGAGAGGGGTGGAAATTTGACCTGGGTTGTGGGTTGTTAATGGACGATCTATAATTGGTTCAATGGGTCTCATAGAATCGGCTAGTGAATGATATCCCATAGAAATAGATGTGGAACGTACTGGTGTAGAGCCTAATAGGTTATCAATCTGCTTTTCTACCTCCTGTGCACAGAGAATAGCAACACAGTATTTCCTGCATTCTTCTTCATCATCAGGAGAACTTACACGGGTGCCAAATGAGGCAATGGCCTGTCCGATAGGTGTCTCCCAAAAAGGAGCATTAGGACCAAATTTAGGACAAGTTGCATCATCAACATGACCTTCCAAGGGAGAATTGAACGATGAATTTCCCCAAGAAGGTTGTTGGACCAAGGGAGATGAGTGTGAAGAATATGGTACTCCACTTTCCACCACCACATTATCTCTCACTTGGGAGGTGGTAGCAGCTCCTTGGTCGATAGCTTCCATTGGATTTTCTCCTGAAATGGAAATAAAATTAGGTGGCAAGCCCCATACTCTTCTAGACTATCTTAACTCAACCAGTTTGTACAGTTCCTATCTAACCTAGGGTCTGAAAATCTAAAAAAAACACACCAAAAGACTTCCCTACTCAAACTATAGGTCAAAACAAGCAGACTTAAAATGACAGGAGGAGTTCAAAAGTCAGGTCTCTCACTAGGATTGTCAAGAAGGTGCCACTCGCGATATACCTCGAGGGTACGTGCATAGTAATCTCCCCGAATGTTGTTTTCAGTGTATGGCTCCAAACAAGACAGCCAAAGGGATTTTCTCAGATAGATAAGGTACCCTAGTGGGGTCTCCTGATATATTCAAGGTACGTGGGAGCTCAAATCGGTAGTAGTGATGTCTAATGCATAACCGTACACAAGGGGCCTTCCGATATACAATCGAGTACATGAAGTACCTTTCTATATACGTCAAGGGTACGTGAAAGGATGTTCGATATACCAATGGTACGTGGAATAACCGCACGAGTCCCGAAATGTAATGCTGACAAATAATGACAGCTCCTACGTTTTACGACGCTTGAACACGTCTCTAACCTATCACTCAAGTTACTACATAAATTTTAACCTACAACTACCGTTAATTTTAAATTGTACGGTTAGTTGAATGCATGATGTTTTGACAGAAAAGTAAAACCATGCAATATGCTTATGCAAATGTTCACTTTACCGTTCAGTATGCCTACTTATGGGAGGGAAGAGAGTGTTTTTCTTTTTGTTTCAAAACCAAAAACCATTCCAATCAACAGTCATGAACATCAAATCAAAGACAAGCAAACACTTTTACAAACCAAATTATTCTTTTCGAAAGCAAATGAGAAGGGTGAGAATCTCTTTTCCTAAAAGAACAACACCAAGCACACCTATATGCCAATGCACTCTAACTTTTCAAATTTCTCAAAAACATAAGCAAATCTAACTTAAAACTACCAATTTTTTTTATTTTGATTGAGATAGTCCTATATGCATGAGAGACGAAAGATCATAAAGGTCCTGAAAGCTTGTAAAGCCAATCAGAAAACCCAAATCCAACGCTCAAATATGATGTCCTAATGTCAGGCAAAACTTTTCTTTTTTGAAGGAAAGAAAAAGAAGTTTACTATGCAAGCAAGAAATAAAATCTAGAAGCTAATATAGTGTTCTTCTTTCAGTATATGCAATGAAAAGAGACTTCAATGAGCACCCTAACTTTCAGAAAACAAGAAATCCTTCTTTAAGCAAAACCAACAAGCAAGAAGTGGATGAACAATAAAAAATACTAAATAAACTTTTGAAATTCCACTCAAATCAATCTTAAACCATCAAAGCAGCAAGCCACACACATCAGATTCAATAACACAAGTTTGATAACCAAACTGAAAGCAATCAAAATTCCAAATTTTTACAAAGAAAAATGAGGAAAAAGAGTTTTGGACTAATGCCTACCTAGCACCATGTTTCATAGGTGTTGACAGAGTGTTTCCAAGACAACACCGCTCCTTGCAAACCAGATACAGGCGGTGGCACCGCTTACTACTCACTATGTTCAGGCGGTGGCACCGCTCCTCGTACATAGTATGGGCGCGGTTCCCTGTAGATGGCCAAAAAAAAAAGAATGACAGATCAAGTCAGAAAAGACTAGATCAAGGCAAATACTATCAAATTTAATGTGGTAACAGAGCATAAAAGACCAAAATTACTCAGATCTGAAAAAATCTAGAAATTTCAAACCCAAACAATACAAATAAGAAAGTAGATCTGACTGAAAAGAGTTGAAGAAAATGGAGCCTGAATTCAGACAAGAGTTGCAGACTGAGGAATATCAGAAGAACTGAATACTCCATTCTCCAACAGAGTCACCAGATTTGTTAGCTAGAATATTTCACCTCCTGCAGACAACAAGGTGTTCCACTAATCTGAATGGTTCAGATCCAAAACAAATAGAGGACAGAGTTTGAAGACTTTCCCTAGATGCTGTAGATATTTGGAATACAAGGCTTTGACAGTTCACCTGTGTACCTGCAAAAAATATCAACATGAAATGAATCAAAGAAACCAGAATATGATCTACTAATCTATGCTAGTGACTAAGGAATCTAGAAACATATATATGCAAAATCACAACAACAACATCATATGTGGGACATAAATCAACTTGCATTAGAAATATGGAGAAGTTTACAACCAAGCCTTAGTGTTGACATGCATCTCCATGAAACCAGCTCTTCATCCCAAGAAGCTCTGACTCTAGCTCTCTAAGCTCTGTCTAAATGATCTTGGGCCAAGAATCAATCCAACAACATAACAATACCTTCAATGTTCTCTCCTCAACCATGGCTATGAGCTCATATTTATAAGGCTATAATGGATAGAGATGGTTGAGAAATTAGTGGGTGAGGTAGCCTCTAAGATCCTGGGATGAGGGATCTCGAGCTCAACCAACCCACAACAGTAGGGATAAGGTAGTACATGAGGCTTATCATCTAGAAGCCTCGAGAAACTTCTCTTTTTCCCTTTTTACCCAGGGTACCACGCTTCTCCTTCTATGACAGAGCGGTTATGGTAATAACTGCCTATGGACCAAGGGAAATGGGTGGTGGCACCGCTTGTGGACAACCAATGAAAGGCAGTGCGAGCAGGGGTACTGCTCCTGGATAAAGGGGCATGCACGGTGCTGGGAATTTGTATGACAGATTGATGAAAAACCATTTAGTTTCCACTCCAGAAGCTGGGATTCGGGGCAAGTAGGTATGTCAAATGTCATATCACATGATGGTGACAGGATTTTGGTATAACACCGAGATTTTACACTTAGACAACCTGTCTCTCTAGCCATGCTAGAATACATCACTCCCTCTTTTGAGGGATCTTGATCTAGATCACACCAAGTATTTCTATGAATTACTCAAAATTCACTCTCGCAAGAGGATTGGTCAACACATAGGTTATTTTCTCCTCCATTGCCACGTATTGGAGCTTCACTTCTCCTCTCTACACCATATCCATGATATAGTGGAACTTGATCTCTATGTGGTTCAACTTGTCGTGGAACACAGGATTTTTTGAAAGATTCACGCAACTCTGATTATTGCAGAAGATACAAGTCACATCCAAATGGATATCAACCAAGTCATACAATAGATTTTAAGGCCACACTTCCTCGAAACTAGATGAGTAAGCGGAAATATACTCTGCCTCGGTTGTACTCATTGACACACATGATTGTTTCCTACTGAACTAGGAGATCATGCCAGTTCCCAAACTGAAGCAACAACCTAAGGTTCTCTCCTCGTCAGTGGCGCTACATTCCTAATTTGAATCATCATAACCATGTAGGTTAATATTATGATTCACATCATATTTGAGACCATAATCCATTGTACCTTTTAGGTACCTTAGTATATGCTTTGCAGCTATCAGGTGATCATGTCTCGCATCCATCTGGAACTGGCTCAGGGTGTTCATAGAAAATCATATGTCCGGTCTCGTATTCATGAGATACATCAATGAGCCAATCATCTAACGACACATCGTGGCATTGACCTTATCAGATGAAAAATCAATTAGAAGCTTTAATTTAGATGCCATAGGTGTAGACATTTCCTTGCAATCCATCATTCTAAATCTCTTCAGAATATCCACTGCATATTTTCCTTGACCAAGGAAGATCCCATCTTCACTCTGTCACACCTCCTTTCCTAAGAAGCAGTGCATCATACCTAGGTCTTTCATCTCAAACTCTATATCAAGTATCCTCTTTGCATATGTAATGAGTTCCTCTTTACATGTTAGAAACAAGTCATCGACATATAGCATGAGTATCACTAGTCTTCCGTCTTCCACCTTGAAGTAGAGATTGGAATATTCTTTACTCTTGGTAAGGCCCAATCTCATCAGGAATCTATATATCCTATCGTACCATGTCCTCAGTGCTTGTTTCAATCCATACAAGGCCTTCTTCAATTTGCACACATGGGTCTTCCTATCATGTGTCTCGAATACCAGTGGTTGTTCCATGTACACATCCTCCTTGACTACACCTTTCAAGAAAGTTGTCTTGACATCCATCTAGTGTGTTTTCCATTTCATAACTGCTTCCAAAGCAAGTATGGTCCTAATTAAAGTGTATCTTGCCATGGTTGCAAATGTCTCATTATAGTCTATGCCTTATTTCTGTGAGAAGCCTCATGCTACAAATATCACCTTATATTTCTCGATGCTACCATCTGCAACAAGCTTGATCTTGTAGATCCACTTCAAAGTCACGACGGACTTATTCTTCGGTCTTGGAATAATCTCCCATTCATCATTCTTCATGATCGACTGATATTCCTTGATCATCACATATTTATATTCTTTCTTTTTTGTAGCCTCTTCATAGGTGGAAGGTTCTCTATCAATTATGTCATGTGGTAGGGACACAAATCTATTGTATGGATTTTCCCTCTTTCTCTCTCTATGTATTCCCTCTGGAGTGCCATACCTTTCAGCTTCTCATAAGAGCTCTCATTCCCATGCTGGTTTCCTCTTGTGGGAGTCCTTCTCAAGGAATGTCTATACCAGATTTTGTGGTTTTGTCATCTCGTGATCTTCATGGTCCTCTGGAATTGCTTCTCCATTTTCCATATCTCTCCCTCTCGCCTCTTCAAGTTCCTCGAAATCCTGAATGGGTGTCCGCATGGATTTGAAGTATGTCGATTCTTCATCAAAGGTTACATCTCCATTGATGTTGATATTCTTGAATCCTCAGAAGTATATTCAATAGTCCTTTGATCTATCACTGTATCCTATGAATATACCCTTCCTCCCATAAGGATCGATCTTGGTCCTGTTGTCCTTTGGGATATGTATGTACACCGGGAAGCCAAATATACTCATATGGATCACTTCTGGTTTCTCTCCTGAGAAATCCTCTTCAAGAGTCTTATTGTCAAGTACTCTATGAGGAGTACGGTTCTGTACATACATAGTTGGTATTGTTTCCTTTGATCAATGGTGCATAGGAAGATCCTGATCATGCAACATAGCTCTTGCTGCCTGCATGATGGCTTGGTTCTTTCATTCCGCAACCCCATTTTGTTGAGGATTGTATGGAGTTCTCAACACCCTCTTAATCCTAGATTCTCCGCAGAGTTACTTGAATTCTTTTGAAGTGAACTCTTCCCCATTATCTGACTGTAGAGTCTTGATCTTCCTATCTTTTTGGTTCAAGAAATATATCCAAGTCTTACATGACAAATCATCTATAAAGGAAACATAGTACACATACCCGCTCAATGAACTAGAGGACATAGGTCCACATACATCCGAGTGTACTATCTCTAGTATTCCTTTAGCCTTTCTCTTAGTGCTGGGAAATGTACTCTTCACATTATTTACTTATGCACATCCTTTGTAAATTCCTTCATGATTTTCTCAGATATCTGGCAGTCCTGAGACTACTTTGCTTGCCATTAGTAGTGCCCTGTAGTGCACATGTGCAAGCATTATGTTCCATAGTTCACTTGGTTCAATCAACTCATGAACTAGTGCTTGTTCAGGTTGTCCCTTCAGCTTTTACAAGCCTCTGTCTTCTTCTCCAATAATTGTTACATATTCTATTGTCTTTCCTCTATGCCACATCAAAACTTTGCCATCGATAAACAAAACCCTAATACCTTTTGCATCTTGTAAAAAAATGCAGAGAAGATGCTTCTTCAATCATGGAACATATAGAACATACTTCATATTCAAGGATTTACCGGAGTCAAGATTGTATGAATCTTCTCCACTCCCTTTTATGGGGTATTGATAGTCATCCCCAAGTTTCACCTTGTGAGGTGAGTCATGTTCAGACATATTAATGAAGGATTCCTTGTATCCCGTCATATGTTTAGAAGCTCCACTATCCACAAGCCAATCATTGCTTCTATGTGAGATAGTGCTAGTAAGTGTCGATATTAGCACATACTCTTCATCTGAATCATACTTCTCTAGTCTGAATCTTTTTCTTGTTGGTTCATCATCTTCGACAACATGAGCATGGTGTCTCCTTTTCCTAATGGGAGAATCTCTTGCAAAGTGTCCATTTTCATCACAAGTATATCATCGATCATTTGAAGTATCTCTTTTGGTATTATTTGGTTTGTTGTCCTTATTATTCCTGTGATGAAATTTCTCCTTCTTCTCCTTCTTCTTGAATTTCTTCCTGGTGTGAACTATGAGATATTGATCGTCAGTTGCTCCCAAATTTTATTATCTTGTCACAAGTCTAGATTCTTTTGTGCACCTTCTTCTCAAAGTCTACTGAAAGAGATCAACGTCTTTCTTGCACAAATGAATTAGTCCCATGATATAGGAAGACCATTCAAGGTAGTCATTACAATTTCTCGTTCTTCGACATTCTCTTCTACAACTTCAAGTTGTTCTTTGATTTGAGCAACCCTTGTGAAGTAAGACTGTATAGTCTTAGAGTTTTGTATCTTCACATTCTTCAACTGGTTCCTCAAAGTCATATTCTGGTTTATGTTCTTCCGTTCGAACATCTTTGTCAAAGAATCGTACACTTATTTCGGTGTATTGAATGAAGACACATGGGTAATGAGGTGATCCTTAATAAAATCTGCAATGATTCTCTTTTGCTTAGCCATGCTTATCTTATGAGCATCCTTAGACTCATCTCCATCTGGTTTTGGAACTTCTCCATTGATTAAATGATCCACATCATTATCTTCAAGGATCAGGGAGATTTTGTACTTCCATGCTCGGTAGTTATAATCCCCTCCAAGCTTGTCCTCAAGCTGATTATGATGAGTCATATTTTCAAATGAGAACCTTAAATGGAAATAGCAAAGATTTAAATCTTACTGATTTGAGGTTTCTGACCTGGTTCCGGAGTTGGTTGACCTAATGTTTGTAAGAGAAACCCTAATTTTCCAAACTTGGAGTTTGGGAATTATTTTTAGACATAAATATGTGCCTCCTTGAGGTGAGTTTCTCAGTTAGGTCACTTTCTAAAAACTGAGGTGGGAAGCCTCCAAAACTTGATCCCCTTGTCCCTCCCAGCCCAGTGACAAGGTCTAAATGTGTTGATGTATTTATAACTTCGGAATGTATTCACTTGTATGTCTTATGTATCGTACCCCGATGTTCCTATCGGGAGTATCATTAATGTAATAAAGTTGTGTCATACCCCGATGTTCCTATCAGGAGAATCAATAATGTAATCAAGTCATGTAAAGTCATAGAGGGTAACCCTCCTTATTGTTCGAGGGTTAAAGTCCCCGCAGTTGTGGGGCACTAGGGTTGCTAGACTCTCCTAGATAATTCGACCCTGGTGAGTTAATTTCAAGTTGGAAACTAGTATAAATAGAGAGTGAGCCTCTCTATTTATCACATAGTCACACACACTCAGTTGTAGCGCATAACTGAGAGAGAGAAGAAGTTGGGACAAGAGAGAGAGAGACAACTGCTGTCCGGAGATCATCTTTGTATATTTGGGTTTTAATTTTGGTGCTCATTCATATCTGAGGAATTTGCATGGTTTTCTCCTTTATGGTTTCCTCGAGGAAAATCAAAAGGAGGATAGGATGACTCTCCATTGAAGGGTGTATCTTTCTGTTGAAGCAGAATTTGATTCCGGGCATTTTTCAGTTTTTGGTGTGGGAATTAGGGTTTTTTACAGAAGAGGAATTTTTGAGTGAGCTCGGCATAGGATTTATCTCCTCATCAAAATAAAATTTTTGAGACCAAGGTAAAATTATTTGGTTGAGTGAAACTCCAGGAAAGTCAAACCCTAGTTTGACCCTAGGCCTGAAAACCCCTAAAATACTAAAACTGGTAGTTTTGGTACATTCGATGTATCTTGAGATTGAAGAAGGATCAGGGGCCTCATTTTTCACAGGATGAAGATAAAATCCCGATGTACCCTAGGTAATAATTTCATTCTACTATTTTCTATATTCTGGGAGATATGATTCCTCCAAATTAGGGTTCCAGCCTCTTCCACGATTCATCCCTAAATAGGACACCTAGGGAGAATTTCTATAGCTAGGGATACGAAGGTACAAATTGAATTTAACAAGATGTTATGGATAGGGAACATACTATAATTTATTTGGTAAATGTTTCACACCCTGAGGATGAAACAAGGGCATGTGGAAGTCTTTACAAGTTCGCTATTCTTAAAATTCCTTACATACGTCACCTTGGGAAAAATCTCATAAGTCCCCACTGGTGAAACCAATTATGCTAAGACCTATGGTGTTGGAAATAGGATGGACAAGGATATCTTAGTATGAATTTTTAGACATAGAGGAATATTAATTTCAGAGATACCACAGAAACAATATTAGAAATTTCTGCACAGGAAATTGGAAAACTAGGGGTTCCTGTTCCAGGATATTCCCTCCACTGTTTTCAGAAAAGGAGTATATTGGACAGATCATCTTGAAGAGGCCCATATTTATATCCAATCATATCTGAAAGATTCCAATTTTTTAAAATTAGGGTTTCTATGACAAAGCATAGATTAGCCAGCTTCGGAACCAGGACGGACACCTCAAATCGGTAAGATCTAATCTTTTTCTATTTACATTTGAGGTTCTCATTTAAAAATTACCAATCACACCAGCTTGATAACAAGCTTGGTGAAGCTGACAACTTCCAAGGATGGAAGTATAGGATCTCAGTGTTTCTTGAAGGAAATGAATTGGACACCTAAATAAGTGGAAAGGTTCCAGTTCCAGAGGGAGATGAGGCTAAAGCCTTACACAAGAAGAACCTGGTCAAGGCCAAGAGGATAATTGTCAATTCAATCAAGGATCACCTTATACCACAAGGGTATTCCCTAAAGACACCTAAATATATGTTTGATTCCTTGACCAAGCTATTTGAAGGGAAGAACCTAAATCAGAAGATGACTTTGAGAAACCAGTTGAAGAATGTAAAGATCCAAAATGCAGAGACCATACAGTCATACTTTACAAGGGTCTCTCAAATCAAAGAACAACTTGAAGTAGTGCATGAAGATGAAGAGAATGAAAAAATTGTGATAACCACCTTGAATGGCCTCCCAGGATCATGGGATTCATTCATTTGAGGAATGTGTTCCAAAAGGAAGTGATTACTTTCAGCAGACTCTGGGAAGAGTGCACACAAGAAGAAGCTCAGCTCATAATAAGAGAAATAGAAGATGGGAGCAACTGAAGATCAAGCTCTCATGATCCAAAGAAGATCCCTCAAGCGATGAGGAATACGGAGGACTCAAATCTTGAAGAACCTCTTATCCATACTAGCATTTGGATAATAAATGATGTTGTTATGAATGAAGAAGATGATGAAGTTGAAATATCAAGAAGGAGTCTACCCACAAAACAAATAAAGATAAGTATTCAATTGTTTCATTATGAATTTGTTTATAGTCTTGTGCATGATATAATGTTTGCATTACTAAACGTATACTACTAATATGCATGCGATGGGTAATTAGCTCATGGTGCTATACAACTCTCCATTGCTACTTATCTAGAATGAAACCTCTTTGCTGACATATTGGATTAGTGCACAATCTCAATGATGTCGTGGTAGAGATGGAAGGAATCTAGAAATTTTCCGTGAGATATGGATGAATGTTGTATTGGATAAATAGTTGCATGATTATATCTTTATGCATAAGAATTTTCCATTATGAATATTCCTTATGAAATGTTTCTAACCATATAACTAATGCATTTGACTTGTAGATAAGATCGCGTACAGTTGCCTAGAAGAAAAGAAGGACGAGACTTGTTCCGAAGAACAACTGACGACAGTTCAAGAAATAATACAAGAATAAAGAATAAAATGACGAATGTAGTTATGTGACACTATTGAGCGACATCATTGATGTAGAACCTTTCGAATATGAAGAAGTAGCCAAGAAGAAAGGGAAGGAGAGTACCATTTCAAGAAGAATGATGTCTAGGATGTGCTATCGAGACCTGAACGGAAGTCTGTAGTATCTTACATATGGATCTACATGATCCAGCATGCAATATATGGAAACATTGTGGGATACGAGGAAAGATTCGTAGCACGAGGCTTCTCATAGAAAGAAAGAATAGACTACGAAGAGACATTTGTAGCCACTGGAAGTCGAGACACATTACAGGCAGACTCATGTGTGCAAGTTAAAGAAGCCCTTGTATGAGCTTAGAAGACACCCATGGGATAACACATACTTGAGGAGCTTAAATATCACCTATAGTGATGAACATCTTAACCTTTTATACAAGGTTGGAGATGAAATCCTATAGATGATGACAAGCTCACAGATGGGTGCGAGAAGAACTTTTGAAAAAGGTTCAAGATATAGGATCTTGGTATCCAGTGACCCTAGATGGGTACATAGAATAATAATAGCATAGGAAGCTACTTGTCACTCCAGTACATAATACATAAAGTACAAAAGGAAAATGGAGAATGATTCTTTGCTTCAGAGGGAGTGACTATAGAATATTCTGAGGTTCGACATGGTACAACAGGATGGAAAATTTACTGATGGATCTAGGATTTACTGAGAGTAAAGTGGATTCCAACCTTTACTTCAAGGTTGAAGGTGGAATACTAGTGATTCTACTATTATATTTGGATGACTTGTTCCTGACAGAAAAAGAGGAACTCATTAGAGATGCAAGAAGGAGACTTGCTACCGAGTTTGAGATGAAGGACTTGGATATGATGCACTAATTTCTAGGAATGGAGGTGTGGAAAAATGCAGATGGAATCTCCCTGGTACAAGGGAAGTATGAAATAGATATCCTGAACAGGTTAGGGATGATGGGTTGCAAGGCCATGACCACACCTATGGCATTGAACATGAAGCTATTGAGTGATGCTTCGCCAGAGTTGGTTGATGCCACGATGTCTCGTCAGATGATTGGGTCCTTGATGAACCTAACGAATACGGGACCAGATATTTTCTTTGTTGTGAACACATTGAGACAGTTGCTGATGGATCTGAGACATGTTCACTTAATGGTTGCAAAGCATGCAGTGAGGTACCTTAAGGGTACAATTGAGTATGGGCTCAAGTATGACATGAATCAGAAGATTAACTTGGAGGGTTATGTGGATTCAGATTGGACAGGCAGTTCCATTGATAGGAGGAGAACTTCAAGGTGTTTATTTAGTATGAGATTAGGTGTGATCTCTTATTTTAGAAGGAAGGAGTCTTGCGTGGCACTGAGTACAGCCAGGGAAAAATATGTTGCCACTTGCTGGGTTATTTGGGAGGTAGTATGTTTCATTTGAAAACTACTATTTGATTTGATTGATCTAACTTGAATTTTGTGTATGATACAGAGAGGAGCAATGAAGCTCCAGTATGTTATCTAGATCAAGATCTCTTGAAATAGGGAGTTCTATCATAGCCGGTGAGACAGGTTGTCTGAGCATAAATCCTGGCGAAACTCGTAGGTGGCTCAGATGTAAACGGTATTGTAGGTTGTCCTCAGATGTAATCGGTCCTAGAGAAGCTCGCAGGTTATCCTTGGATGTAATCAGCCCTAATGTGATTCTATGCTAGAAATGGCCAAAGTGAAGTTTGATTACTTCAGGGAGAAGCTTGGTGTTCTCCAGATCAAGGATTCCTTCCAAGGGGAAGTGATGAGTCCATGTGCCTTTATGACATGGTGGAAGGCTAGGCCTCCTATGGTCATATGTAAGTGTAGAGAATTTCTAACATGGTGGAAGACTGGGCCTCCCATGGTCATATGTAAGTGCAGAGCCTTTCTAACATGGTGGCATGCTAGGCCTTCCATGGTCAGATGTAAGGGCAAATCCTTTCTGACATGGTGGCAGGCTAGGCCTCCCATGATTGGATGTAAGTGTTGAGCCTTTCTGACATGATGAGGTTAGATGTTAGTGCTAGTCCTTTCTAACATGATGTGGTCATATGTGAGTGCTGGATGAGCCTTTCTGACATGATGAGGTCAGATGTGAGTGTTGTGCCTTTTTGACATGATGTGTTCAGATGTGAGTGTTGGACGAGCCTTTCTGACATGATGAGGTTAGATGTGAGTGCTGGGATTTTCTAACATGATGAAGTCAGATGTGAGTGTTGGGCATGTCATTCTGACATGGTGGCAGGCTGGGCCTCCCATGGTCATATATAAGTGCTAGGCAGGCCTTTTCGACATGGTGGTAGGCTGGGCCTCCCATGGTTGGATGTAAGCGCTAAAGAAGAAGAAGAAATACATGGAGGCTAGGCCTACAACCAGCATGAAAAAGGTTTGGCTCTGTAGAACTTACTGTGATGAGTAGAATTGAGAGATAGCACCATTTGTTCGAGATAGCGAAAGCAAGGATGATATAGAATTGATGATGATCCAGACTTGATTATGGTGGATGATGGTGATCCAGTGATGATGATCCCGAGAAGAATACTTGTGCTAATTAATTGTGTCGAGAGAATACCTTCCTAGTTAAGAGGGAGTGTTGATGTATTTATAACTTCAGAATGTATTCACTTATATGTCTTATGTATTGTACCCCGATGTTCCTATCGGGAGTATCAGTAATGTAATCAAGTTATGTCATACCGCGATATTCCTATCGGGAGAATCAATAATGTAAACAATTCATGTAAAGTCATAGAGGGTAACCCTCCTTATTGTTCAAGGGTTAAAGTCCCCGCAGTTGTGGGGCACTAGGGTTGTTAGACTCTCGTAGAGAAGTTGACCTTGGTGAGTTAATTTCAAGTTGGAAACTAGTATAAATAGAGAGTGATCCTATCTATTTATCACATATTCACACACACTCAGTTGTAGCACATAACTGTGAGAGAGAAGAAGCTAGGACAAGAGAGAGAGAGACAACTAATGTTGGGAGATCATCTTTGTATCTTTGGGTTTTACTTTTGGTGCTCATTCTATATCTGAGGAAGTTGCGGGGCTTTATCCTTTATGGTTTCCCCAAGGAAAATCTATGTATTCATTGTCTCTTGTGATTGATTGTTGTGCTTGTTATTCTCTCAGATAATATCCTAAGATCATATAGCTTAAATGATAAACAATATAACAAAATGAAACTTTTCCAATTCAGAATTTGTCTACATCAAAATATGTGCCATACTTAGGCAAGTTATCCTATCCCTCTTTTCTTGAAGATTTGTGGAGAGAACACCCTGAACTAGGATGCCCTAGTTTCTGTAGCTGGATAGTGCCTTCTTTCAGACAGGGTTGGATACCATGTTATTTTTTCTTTATATATGATTAGATTATCTAGGATCTCTATGTTAGTTTTTCAACATTTAAGCTAGCATTATGTTAGGATCTTTTCACTGAGAGAATAACAAGCACAACAATAACATAAGCACATCACAAGAGACAAGAGACACAAAGAGTTTTGATCGGGGAAACCATAAATGGAGAAAACCACGCAACTTCCTCTAAGATAGTATCACCACAAGATGTAAAACCCCAAAATAGAAAGATGCACTCCAACAGCAGTAGTCTTCTTGTCCTAGTATATTTCCTTCTCCACTAGTGCGCCATACTTGAGAGAGCAAGTGATGTATTTCACAAGTGATAAATAGAGAGACTCTCACTCTCTATTTATATTCATCCATTCACTTGAATTGCATTTTCACACGTAGGCTCAACCTAACAATTACTACTCAAGCCTACACCTTAATTAGTGTATAATAACTCAAGTGCCCCGAAACTGTGGGGACTTACCTAATGACTTGATATGACTTGTTTACATTATTAATCTTCCTGATCGGAACATCGGGGTATGATCACATGACTCAAATACATAATAGGAACATCCCGGAATAAACATCGGGTTAAAATACATAAGATACATAGAAGAATACATTGCGAAGTTACATATACATCAACACTCCCTCTTAACTAGGAAGGTATTCTTTCGACACAATTTTCAGCACTGGTCTTATTCTCTGCATCAACTGGATCATCGTCGTCTTTAAGTAATCTTCATCTTCAAGTCATCTCCATCTTCAAGTCATCTGGATCTGGATCATCACTGCTGGATCTGGATCATCCCTGGATCTGGATCTCTCGGAGTCATCATAACTAGATCTGGATCATAACTCGATCTGGATCATCTCTGGTCATCATCATGTGTGTAATATCTCGTCATAGGAAGTTCTACAGAGCCAGCCCTTTTTCATGTTGGTTGTAGGCCTAGCCCACGGTAGGTCTTTGGTAGCCCTTATATTTGACCTACTCGTCAGAATGGTCGGCACTCACATCTGACATGGGAGGAATCTAATCCTTTAGCCATGAACAGAATGGCTCTGCCCTTACATTTGACCTACTCATCAAAATGGCGGTAGCCCTTACATCTGTCCTACTTGACAGAATGGCCGGCACTCACATCTGACCTTCTCGTCAGAATGGCACTGCTCTTACATTTGACCTACTCGTCAAAATGGCGGTAGCCCTTACATCTGTCCTACTCAAAAGAATGGCCGGCACTCACATCTGACCTTCTCGTCAGAATGGAACTGCTCTTACATTTGACCTACTCGTCAAAATGGCGGTAGCCCTTACATCTGTCCTACTCGACAGAATGGCCAGCACTCACATCTGACCTTCTCGTCAGAATGGAACTGCTCTTACATTTGACCTACTCGTCAAAATGGTGGTAGCCCTTACATTTTTCCTACTCGACAGAATGGTCGGCACTCACATCTGACATGGAAGGAACTAAATCCTTTAGCCATGAATAGAATGGCACTGCCCTTACATCTGACCTGCTCGTCAGAATGGCGGTAGCCCTTACATCTGTCCTACTCGACAGAATGGCCAGCACTTACATCTGTGATGGGAGGAAATTAATCCTTTAGCCATGACCAGAATGGCTCAGCCCTTACATCTGACCTACTCATCAGAATGGCTCTCTCAGTCCCTGACTGAGTGTTCCTGGTAACTAACCAGGTTTCTCCATTTCCAGAATGGCAGTCAGCACTCATATTTGACATGGAAGGAACTGAATCCTCTCACCATGACAGAATGGCTTAGCCCTTACATCTGACCTGCTCATTAGAATGGCTTTGGATCTCTTAGCACTCATATCTGACATGGAAGGAACTAAATCCTCTCACCATGACAGAATGGCTATGGGTCTCATCACTTTCTCTTGGAAGGAACCTCGATCTGGAGAACACCAAGTCTCTCTCTAAAGTACTCAAACTTCAGCCTAACCAATGGCTTCATCAATACATCAGCTATATGTTCCTCCGTCGCAACATATTGGAGCTTCAATGCTCCTCTCTACACCATATCCCTGATATAGTGATACTTGATCTCGATATGCTTCAAATTTTCATGGAACACTGGATTCTCTGACAACTTCATGCAACTCTGGTTGTCACAATGTATACAAGTAGCATCCAACTGGAGATCAAATATATCGGACAGTATCTTTCGCAGCCATACTGCCTCACAACTAGCTAAACAAGCTGCGACATACTCTGCTTTAGCTGTACTCAGTACCACACGGGATTGCTTCCTGCTAAACCAAGAGATCACACCTAATCCCATACTGAAGCAACATCCATAAGTACTCTTCCTGTCGATGGCACTTCCTGCCCAATCTGAATCAACATAACCCTCCAGGTTAATCTTTTGATTCGCATCATACTTGAGCCCATAATCAATTGTACCCTTCAGGTACCTCAGAATATGCTTTACAGCAATCAAGTGAACACTTCTTGGATCTGTCAAGTACTGGCTCAAGGTGTTCACAACAAAGCAAATGTCTGGTCTCGTGTTCGTTAGGTACATTAATGACCCAATCATCTGACGATACATCGTAGCATCAACCGACTCTGATGAAGCATCACTTAATAGCTTCATGTTCGATGCCATAGGTGTGGTCATGCAGTCCATCATCCTGAACCTCTTCAGGATCTCTACTGCATACTTCCCTTGTCCAAGGAAGATTCCATCTGCACTCTGCCACACCTCCATAACTAGAACAATAGTGCATCAACACATAACAGGAGCATCACTGGTCTTCCATCTTCAACCTTGAAGCAAAGGTTGGAATCCACTTTACTCTCAGTAAAGCCTAGAGTCATCAGTAATCTTCCCATCCTGTCGTACCATGTCGAACCTTAGATCTTCTGTAGTCACTCCCTCTGAAGCGAAGCATCATACTCCCTCTGTCTTCTGTACTCTATGCACTAAAACATTCTGTACTGAAGTGACAAGTAGTATCCATTTAGGATCATTGGATACCAAGATCCTCTATTTTGAAATTTTTCAAAATTTCTTCTCACATCCATCTGTGAGCTTTTCATCCTCTATCAACCTTGTAGCAAAGGTTAAGATATTCATCAAGCTCATCATGTATGTGTTTAAACTCTTACTGGCTGCAAATGTCTCTTCATAGTCTAGGCCTTCTTTTCGTGAGAAGCCTCGTGCTACGAATATTTCTTTGTATCCCACGATGTTTCCATCTACTGCATGATGGAGCTACGAACTTCTCTTCATGTATTGATAATGCATCCTAGACATCATTCTTCTTGAACTAGTCTTCCCTTTCTTCTTGGTGGCTGGAAGGTTCTACATCAATGATGTCACTGCACTCGTCATATTATTCTTTGTCTTTGAACTGTCGTCACTTGTCCTTTGAAACAAGTCTTCATTCTTCTTTGCTTGTAGGCGATTATGTATGCGGTCTTTCCTACAAGTCAAACGCATTTGTATGGTTAGAACATTTCATAAGTAATATTCATACTGGCAAGTTATTATGCATAAATATATGATCATGCAACTACTTTAGCCAATACAACATTCATCCATATCTCACTGAAACTTTCTAGATGCCTTCCATCTCTACCAGGACAACATTGAGATTGTGCACTAATCCAATATGTTAGCAAAGAGGTTTCATTCTAGATAAGTAGCAATGGAGAATTTGTATAGCACCATGAGCTACTTACCCATCACATGCATATTAGTAGTATACTGTCATTAATGCAAACATCCTATCATGCATAATACAATAACTGAATATAAACAAATGCATAACAAAATAGTGAAATGATAATTGAATACTTATCTTTATTTGTTTTGTGGGTATACTCCTTCTTGAGCCTTCAGCTTCATCATCTTCTTCATTCATGATAGCAGCATTTCTTATCCAAATGCTAGGATGGATAAGAAGTTCTTTAAGAGTTGAGTTCTTCATATTCCTCATTGCTTGAGGGATCTTCTTTGGATGATGAGCGCTTGATCTTAATTTTCTTCCATCTTCTCTTATCTTCTTATGAGTCGAGCTTCTTCTTCTTCCCAAAGTCTACTGAAAGTAATCACTTCCTTCTGGAACACATTCCTTGAATGAATGAATTCCACGATCCTGGGAGGCCATTCAAGGTGGCCATCATCACTTCTGCATTCTTCACTTTTTCTTTTACCGCTTCAAGTTGTTCTTTGATTTGAGAGACTCTTATGACTGCATGGTCTCTGCATTCTAGATCTTCACATTCTTCAACTGGTTTCTTTAGGTCATATTCTGATTTTTGTTCTTCCCTTCAAATAGCTTGAAAATCTGGAAGACCTTCAATAGCTTTGCTTGCAATAGGTAGTGCTCTGTAATGCACATGTGCAAGCCTTCTATGCCAAAGCTCATTTGGCTCTACTATGTCATGGATCAAGGCTTGTTCTGGATGGCTCTTCAATTTGTACAAGCCTCCTTCTTGTTCTCCAATCACTACCGCATCATCGATAGGCTTTCCTTTTGGCCACATGATGACTTGACCATCTATGAATGCAACCCGCATTCCTTTTGCATCAATGCTGAAATGGAGAGAAGGTGAGTCTTGAGTCCTGGAACAAACAATACTTCTTTCATTGTTAGAGACTTACCAGAGTCTAGCTTGTATGAAGATTCCCCACTACTTTTTATTTGATATTGGTAGTCATCTCCTAGTTTCACCTTGTGAGGTGATTCATGTTCTGATAGTCTTACAAAGGATTCCTTGAATCCCGACATATGTTTGGAAGCCCCACTGTCTATAAGCCAATCATCACTTCCATGAGTAATGTTACCTATGAGAGCTGATATCAGAACATATTCATCCTCGCTTGAAGAATCTTCACTTTCATATCTAGATCTCTTTCTGGATGGTTCATCATCCTCTGCAGCATGAGCATGATGTCTTCTTTGGTCTTGACCAAGTTCTTCTTGTGAAAGGCTTCTAACCTCGTCTCCCTCTAAAACTGGAACCTCTATACTCATGTAGGTGTCCAATCCATTTTATTCATAGAGATCATATACTTCCAGGCTTGGAAGTTGTCAACTTTCCCAAGCTTGTCACCAAGCTGATGTGATATATCATATTGAAATGAGAACCTCAAATGAAAATAGCAAAGGATTAGATCTTACCGATTTGAGGTGTCTGTCCTTGTCCCGGAGTTTGCTGATCTAGGGTTTGTCACAGAAACCCT
This sequence comes from Pseudotsuga menziesii, assembly GCA_001517045.1. Classification (NCBI taxonomy): domain Eukaryota; kingdom Viridiplantae; phylum Streptophyta; class Pinopsida; order Pinales; family Pinaceae; genus Pseudotsuga; species Pseudotsuga menziesii. The sequence continues at coordinate 722,154 of LPNX010886670.1, forward strand.
ACTTTTCAAAACTTGAAATATTTCAAAACTAATTGGATAGACAGATAGATCTCTTCAAATGGATCTGTCCAATGTACTCCTTTTCTGAAAATAGTGGAGGGAAGCTCCCGGAACAGGAAGCCCTAGATTTTCAATTTCTTCTGCAGAAATTCCTGTTGCTGTTTCTGTGATATCTCCGAACTTACTAATCCTCTATGTCTGCAATGTCGTACTGAGGTAACCTCGCATGTCCTTGATCCAACACCGTAGGTTTCATCAGAATTGGTTTCACCATTTGGGATTTATTATCCGTTTCCCAAGGTGACCTGTTACAGAACTGTTCAGAACAGAGAAGTTGTACGACATGCCACGTGTCCCTAGTTCATCTTCTGAGTCTGATCTTCGGACCACCAAAATTACATTCCGTTCCCTTTTTGTAACATCTTCCAAAATTCCATTTGGAGCTATGTAGCCTAATATATTGCAATTCTCCCCAAGTGTCCTGTTTATGGATGATTTCTGGAAGAGGCTGGAACCCTAACTTTGAGAGATCTTATCTCCTAGAATATAGTGAATCTGAGGCTGATGTTGGACACAGTGTTCATCAGGATTTTATCTTCAGCCCCTGCAATTTTCCGCTTCTGAGACTTCGCCAATCTCTGAATATAGCGACTGTACCAAAACTTAGCAGTTTTAGTATTTAGGGTTTCTCCTAGCTCAGGGTCAAACTAGGGTTTGAATTTCCTAGAGTTTCACCCAACCAAATTTCTCAATCCAGGTCTCTAAACTTCGGTTTTGATGAGGAGAACAATCCTATTCTGGTCTCACTCAAAAATTCCTCTTCTGTAGAAAGCCCTAATTTCCACATCGAAACTGAAAATGCTTGAAATTGAATTCCGCATCGACATAAAGATGTACCCTTCAATGGAGAGTCATCCTAGCATAATTTTGCTGAAAATATGTGGAGGAAGATCCAAAAAATAGGAATCCCTAGTTACTGTAGCTGCATAATTTCTTCTTCTCAGGTTAGCTCTGATACCATGTTAGTTTTTCAACATTTAAGCTAGCATTATCTTAGGATCTTTTCACTGAGAGAATAACAAGCACAGCAATAACATAAGCACATCACAAGAGACAAGAGACACAAAGAGTTTTGATCGAGGAAACCATAAATGGAGAAAAACCCGCAACTTCCTCTAAGATAGTATCACCACAAGATGTAAAACCCCAAAACAGAAAGATGCACTCCAACAACAGTAGTATTCTTGTCCCAGTATATTTCCTTCTCCACTAGTGCGCCACACTTGAGAGAGCAAGTGATGTATTTCACAAGTGATAAATAGAGAGACTCTCACTCTCTATTTATATTCATCCATTCACTTAATTGCATTTTCACACGTAGGCTCAACCTAACAATTACTACTCGAGCCTACACCTTAATTAGTGTATAATAACTCAAGTTCCCCGAAACTGTGGGGACTTACCTAATGAATTGATATGACTTGTTTACATTATTAATATTCCCGGTCAAAACATTGGGGTATGATCACATGACTCAAATACATAATAGGAACATCCCAGAATAAACATCGGGTTACAATACATAAGATACATAGAAGAATACATTCCGAAGTTACATATACATCAACACTCTATCTGAAAGAATAACAAGTACAACAAGATGCATACGATATAAAATATACACAAGACACAAATATTTTCACCGGGGAAACCATAAAGGAGAAAACCCCACAAACTTCTTCAGTATAGTAAGATGATCAAAAGTAGTAATAAGAATTTTTCAACAACTATATGTCTCTCCTCCCTTTTGTCTCTCTCTCTCTCTCATGCAAACTTGAGAGTGTGAGGTGTGTATAAATGAGGGAGAGTGCCTCCTTATTTATACTCTTTCAAGTCACTGACCAAGCATAATACTGGGGCCCACATGTATTCCCTAACAGGGTTGACTTCTCCCATAGATGATACAAATACACATTACATGATGTTACACTAGGGACTATTTCCCCAACTTACAATGGAGGTTGTACCTCAATGTATAGACACAATTAAGACATACTGCAAGGGGGTAAACACATCCCCAATGGAGGTACAACAACATACAATGATAATATACATCCGGATATCTTCCAAAGTTAAAAATACATCAACAAATGTGGGAGGGGATTTCATCCTGAAAGATCATGCATGAAGAAGAATATTGATCAGATGGCCCTTCTCTTGGATAAGAACAATATCACTCTTCCATATGGCACAAGGAAGAAGGACAATGGAGACTGGAATGATAATCCAGAAAGAGGTCTTGCACTCATGGAAAGTGTTTCAAATTCAAAACCTCTTCTCATAGATTCAGGAGCTTCGAATCATATGGTTGCAAGAAAAGGTTATTTCTCATCATTGGACTCTAAAATTTTCATCTCCATCCACATGGGATATTATTCTCAAATTCCATCAAAAGGAAAAGGTACAATTCAATTAGAACATGACAGTTTTCAAAATGTTATGTATGTCCCTTATTTAGCTTCAAACCCGCTTTCTATGTATCAACTAACACATATCGATTTTCCCAAGAAGGTTGTATTCAAACCCAATTATGTTGAAATTTCTGAAATAACCACTAGAAATATCCTTGTAGTAGGCAAGGCAAATCATTCTGCAAAAACATATGAGTTTTCCAACTTTGTGCCATATTTAAAGCCAAGTTCCCTTCTAACTCATGGAAATGAGGTTATCCGGCTATGGAATCAAAGGTTTGGACACCTTAATTATAATTATTTTCAGCTTATACAAAATAATTATGTGGTTGAAGGCCTTCTAAACTTCAAATCCTCAAAATGGGTATGCAAGGGTTGCATCATTGGCAAGCATCCTGAGCACAAGTTTGATCAAGGAAAAGATAGTAGAGCTTCTTGTATTCTGGGGATGATTCATAGTGATATCATTGGTCCATTTCCAACTACATACATAAATGGATCAAGTTATTTTATCACATTCATTGATTACTTTTCTAGGTTCACATTGGTTTGCTTTCTCAAGAACAAAACATAAGTCTTTGAAAGGTTAAAGATTTTCAAGGGTTCTGTTGAGACTGCCACTAGGAGAAAGATAAAATATATTATGTATTATAAAGGTGGAGAATATATCAAATAATATCTTCTGAAACTTCTTTTTTTACAATGGAATCCAAGTCCAGCACACAGTCCCCTACACACCTTAGCAGAATGGTGTAGCGGAGAGGAAAAACTGAGCATTGAAAGATATGAGTACTTACACGCTTGATTCGAAAGGTTTGGATGCAAATATTTGGGATGATTCCATGAATGTTTCTGCATACATTTAGAACATAGTTACACACTCATATTTCAAATTTAAAACTCCTTTCGAAACCTACACTGGTCACAAGCCTGATGTGTTTCATCTCAGGGTTTTTGGGTCTACTACATGGGATAGAATTATGATTGATAAGAGAAAATATTTGAAAATATAGATTATTGAGTGCATCCTCATTGGATATTATGAATATTACAAAAAATAAAAAAGCATGGATATCATATCCAAAAGAATATTCATCGAGAGAAGTGTCTTATTTGAAGAACTGCTTCATGATCTACAACTAATGGAGGAAGAAACTGCCAAATTGCTTCCTCTTCTGGAAGAAGATTCGACAGATGCTTAAAGTTTATGATATTAATTCTGATATTAATGAACATGAATAATTAGGTTTGGATTCATATCCAAATTATCCCCCTCAGTTTCCAAAGTTGGAAGGAAAGACTCTCACATCTGTTGGTTCCAACATTGGAAATCTTGTCAATCCGAGAAGAACCCGAGCAGAATTCCAAAGAGCGGGTATGGCTCTTTAATATGATGATAATTTTATGTATGAAAATTGTTTTATGATTATTGTTTCAGATCCAAAATCATACTGCTATTCCCATCATTATCCAAGATCGAAAACTACTATGGACGAAGAGTACCGTTCTCTTAAGAAAAATGCAACATGGGAGCTAGTTCCTCTCCCACCTACGAGGAAACTGGTTCAATGAAAATGGGTCTACCGAACCAAGGCTTATGCTGATGGTTCAAACTGAAAATAAAAATAAATTTTGGTGGAAAATTTTTTCTCACAAGTTCAAGGTGTGGATTACACATAAACTTTTGCATTGGTTGCAAAAATGGACTCAATTCGGCTAGTTTTGGCAATTTCCGCATCCAAGAAATGGAAAGTGCACCATATGGATGTGAGGAGTGTGGTGATATTTAGGAATAGATATACATGGATCATATGTAATCTTACATATCATATTTGACACTTTTTTTCATATTAGAAAATATTTGTATGGTTTAAAACATGCCCCAAGAGCATGGTATGCAAAGATGGATTCCTTTCTTCTATCGCAAAACTTTGAAAGATGAAAATCAGATCCAAATGTGTATCTAAAGAAGAATGAAGGTAATTTTTTTATCATTTTAATTTATTTTTTTAATATATTGATTACAGGAATAATTCTTTCTTCGACCGGCACAACAAAAACTTTTTACACTAAGCATTTGATATGAGTGATTTAGGCCTGCTGAAGCAATTTATTGGTATCGAAATCATTTGGAATTTTGATGGGTTCATGATATACCAATAAAAATATTATTTGGACCTGCTAAATAATTTCAATATGGAATAATGTAAAGTTGCACCATTTTAGGATTATTAATCCTCCCTTGTCCAACTTGGTCATATGTCTAAATCGGGAGTCATGTCTAAATCGGGAGTCCATCCAGTCTATTTATATTCATTAACACCATTGGGTCCACTTGGCCTAATTGGGGCACATGTTTCAGTTAATAAAGTGTGGGGAACGCTAATTGAGGCTCATTGCCACTGATTGCACTTGATTGCATTAGTTTAGGAGCCTCCTAGACCAATCCCTATAGTTTAGGAGCCACTGGGAGTGCCGAAACCAACCAAGGTCAGTTCAGTTTAGTTGATGACTGGTTAAGCTGAGTTAGGAGTCAGTTACATTCAGTTCTAGTCCTCTACATTTAGTTAGCGCTAGGTTTGCATGGCTGCACTAAGGAGGGGCACATTTCTCACCTACCACAGTCAGCTAGCCTCAGTCAACACTGAATGTAACACTTGAGTTGTGTTTTAGAACTCCGATGAAATCTGGTTATGGTTTAGACAAGGTCAGTTAACTATTGAGTCCTCCGACAGTGATTTAGACAAGGTCTTAGTTACCTACAGTCAAGTAGAATCTAATCAATTTGAATTTCCTCATGTGGATTTGAATTGCATGTGGCTATTTAAGCCATTGTACTTCATTGTAATTATTATCTAATTACTCTTTGATTAATGAAAAGCATTCACAACTGCAAGCCATTTTTGCACTGTTTCATTCTTTAATAACTGAGTAAATTGTGTGATATATAATGTGAGTTGTGTGTTTGTCCACAGATCTATGTTCTCAATTTAATATGGTATCAGATCCTTGGTGAACAAGGCACTTCTCCTCCTCAGATCTCCTACTGGATCATTTTTTAGAGAAAAATTGCTCCTTCCAACACTGCACCAGAAGCAGAGATTTTACCACTTAATACCCCAAGCAAAGGAATTGTTGATCAAGCTTGCTTGATTAACTAAGTTGGGTGTGAATAAAATTCAAAAAGTGTAGGCTGTCTGATCTTATGGTTCCCTTTTTTTGTTTTGCAGGTACAACTTTGAAATGGATTCATCAGTTCCTCTTCTCACCCTGTCCTCAAACTATTCAGAATGGAAGAAGAAGATGATTTCATCTCTGACGAGACAAGGTCTCTGTCGGATGTCTATTGGAATCGGTAAAGAGTGTTTTAGTAATATTAACCAGCTGAATGAAAGGGATGGATATTTTGGAACAATAGCAACAGGTCTTTCTCCTAGCTTGTGCTACCTCATTAGATCTATTGAAGACCCGAAGGAACTCTGAACAAGATTGGACAGAACCTTTGGAGTGATTGATGAGGATCATAATAACATTTTTGAGAGAATATCCAGCACCATAAGCACTCTTGATCCAAAAATATCATCCTCCACTCTCTTTGATTAAGTTGTTCAAGATGAAGAAGAAGCAGAAGCTTCTACACAGTCAATTCGAATTGAAGACAGTATCCATCCAGTGACTCCTCCTGATGCTCTGGAAGTTCATGAGATCTTTGATATCTCATCTTCTCATATTTTTGAAACAGAAGAAGACATTCAAATCTCTGATATTGAAGAAAAATTCTGCTGCACTTCCATGCAAACATTCACCGCTGATTTTCCTTTGAATTATGTGCAAAATTTACCAGTAATTGCTTCCGAAAGTGAAGAGAAATTTGTTTTTTCTCCCTCTAATGTTTCTGCTGGTGTACAAATATGTGATACCTTGGATATTTTGGAAGAAATATCATATTACCAGAGTGATCCATTCGCTCCTCATGATCTAGTTTTTCCAGCAAATTCTTGTAGGATTGCATGCACCAAAATTCAGAATTTTGAAGAAGAAGCAAGCTGTGCATCCACCGTCTCGGTTAACCATTTATTTGAATCTGATATTAACCTTATTGGATATGATATGATATTATTTAGATATTCTCTGATATTTATTGGTTTAATATATCAAATTCATAATCTTTCAGCACTGCTTGTAACTATTCTCATCAACGGTGTGAAGAAACAAGTACCGCAAGTCTCCTACAAAACTGCTGCTGGGGATTTGATTCCATTTCACAGTTTTGGATATGTTTTGAACCTGTTTAGATATGATTTAATTTATTATATGATATTATTTGGTTCATATTTTAAAATTCAAAAGCTTTCAATCATGCTTGTAGCTGCTCTCGCCAATTCCGGTGTGGAAAATCAAGTACCACACTTTCTCTTCAAAACTGCTGATGGGGATTTGGTGTTAGTTTCCTCATATGAGGTTGCTGATATTTTATTATGTGATTCATTAGATATTTAAGAAGATATATCAGACTATGGATCTCAAACATTCACTCTCAACAGTCCCAGTGCTTCTCTACCATTGATCACATGCTCATCTCCTCATAGAACTAGTAAAGAGGAAGATTTTTTGCATCCGCCTGGACACTTGCTCCTAACACTTGGAGATGTTCTTACCACTCATGGTTTTATGTTCATGGCTAAAAAATATCAGTTTCTTGAGTGTTCCTCACATGTTCTGAATCCTCAAGAACCTTTTCTCACTTATCAGTTGACTTCAGTTTCTCTACATGGGTCCAATCTTCATCCGGCAGCTGTCTATATTTCTGATTTAGTTGAGCATATTATTCTTCTTCCAAAGAGGAAGATTCCTCCAGAAATATATATGGAGAGGTTCACATTCCAGGCCCCAGAATACCTATGCACAGAAGAACCAGATTGATCCTGATTCTACCTTCTTAATTAGAGGGGGGGGGGGGGGGTTTCCCATGTGGTTTTTCCCCAGCACCTTGTTTTTGAGTAGTTACTTTACTTTACTTGTTGTAATGGGTGACCTATGGTCTTAGTTACCAGGGGCCACAGATTTTCCAAGTTAGCATTCAGGGGGGGTGTTAGGATTATTAATCCTCCCTTGTCCAATTTGGTCATATGTCTAAATCGGGAGTCCATCCTATCTATTTATAGTCATTAACACCATTGGGTCCACTTGGCCTAATTGGGGCACATGTTTCAATTACTAAAGTGTGGGGAACACTAATTGAGGCTCAATGCCACTGATTGCACTTGATTGCATCAGTTTAGGAGCCTCCTAGACCAATCCCTACAATTTATGAGCCACTGGGAGTGCCGAAACCAACCAAGGTCAGTTCAGTTCAGTTGATGACTAGTTAAGCTAAGTTAGGAGTCAGTTACATTCAGTTCTAGTCCTTTACATTCAGTTAGCGCTAGGTTTTCATGGCTTCACTAAGGAGGGGCGCATTTCTCACCTACCACAGTTAGTTAACCTTAGTCAACACTGAATGTAACACTTGAGTTGTGTTTTAGAACTCTGATGAACTCTGGTTATGGTTTATATAAGGCCAGTTAACTATTGAGTCCTCCGACAGTGATTTAGACAAGGTCTTAGTTACCTACAGTCAAGTAGAGTCTAATCAATTTGAATTTCCTCATGTGGATTCGAATTGCATGTGGCTATTTAAGCCATTGTACTTCATTGTAATTATTATCTAATTACTCTTTGATTAATGAAAAGCATTCATAGCTGCAAGCCATTTTTGCACTGTGTCATTCTTCAATAACTGAGTAAATTGTGTGATCTATCATGTGAGTTTTGTGTTTGTCCACATATCTATGTGCTCAATTTAATACACCATTCCCATTCCTCTCATGAATTAGTTTTGAGGATGGTGATTCTACACTTTATCGGGAATTGATTGGAAGTCTTCTATATTTGACACATTATTGGCCTGCCATTTCTTATGTAATTAATGTTTTGTCAAGGTACATGCAATATACCCATGATATTCACTGGAAGGAAACCAAAATTATTGTACAGTAGGCGCAGGGTATGAGACATTTTGGCATTCACTATGTTGCAGATTCTGATTTTGACTTGGTTGGATTCACTGAATCAGATTGAGCAGGTGATAACATTGATTGGAAGTACACTTCCAGTTATGTGTTCATGTTTGGAAATGATACTATTTGTTGGTCAAGCAAAAATAAAGAAGCCATTTCCTTATCTTTCGTAGAGGAAGAGTATCGATGAGTAGTCAATGCTTGCATTCAGGAAGTTTGGTTGCAGGGTATTCTGGCTGAGTTTGATATTGGTAGCATCACTTCTACTGTCATTTTTTGTGAATATCAAAGTGCTATCAATATCTTGATAGATATGGTTCATATACATAGGACCAAGCATATTGAGATCCACATGCACTACATCAGAGAGCTTGTGCATGAAATAACCATTGTAATGTAATATTTTCCTATAGAAGAGCAAATTGCAGACATCTTCACCAAGAGATTCACTGCGAAGAATTTCTCTTACCTCTGTTCATTGTTGGGGGTATTTTCTACTATGGTGAGGATGGATTAGTTCCTTCAGTGTTCATTTTGAAGGGGGGTTTGCTTTCCCACTAGGTTTTTCCCTCTTTCCTCTCTTAGATTTTTGAGCATTTTTTGGATAATTTCTATATAGGGTGACCTATGGTATTTATTGTCAAGGCCCTTTTTTTTACTCCTCCACATGAGATTAGCTTAAGGTGGGTGTTGGATTCATTTTCTAACTACACATCATTTATTTGGGCTTAACAACCTAATTTACCACTTATCCTAAGTAGTTTGAATCAAACATGTCCTTACATCATCATCATCTCATCAGTTTTAGTTATTTGGTCCTCCTCCTCGATTCAGGGAGCTACTATGGGATGATATGCATGATTAACGTGCCCTACTCATTCAATTGGAAGAATATTCACCTAATTATTAGTTAACTGGAGTCATAAAGGTGTCTATCTTCCATATTTTACCTAATTTCCCCTAATTTCAGTTAACTAGAGACAAGAAAGACACCCTCACCTCCTTTTGGGCATTCAGTTGATTTATTCGCAGTTAACTAAAGATAGAAAGGATCCCTCACCTAATTTTTGGCATGCAGTTGAATTTTGACTCACTTAGACTCAATTTAAACTGACTCTGAGTCTGTTAGAGTCAATTAGATTTCAGTTAAGTGGTTAACTAATGTTCTGAGTGGTGTTAACTAACAAGTAAGCCACTCTCATGCATTCAATTTGAATGACATCCATAGGATTCGAATTGCTTGGATATTCAATCCATTGTTCAACATTGTAAGCTAGTTTCTGAGTTAATGATCATGTTTTACTAATGCAAACCTTATGCATCAGTATTTTGGCATTCATTGATGTAAAATTTCAGCATGCATATGTTGTAACAATTGTCTTATTTTGTAGATATATTGTGATTGAATTTTATATTGTCTCCCCCTACCAGTTACTCTTCCAATCATTATGGAGAAGTATGTCGATGTCTCATATGTCATGGGCTTATGTCTTGTTCATTTTTTGAGTCTAGGATGCCTTAGTTACTTATTATGGAATGCTTATGTTCAAGGGAAGTTTTAACCTGAGTCGACCATTCCTCATAACTCTTGACTTTAGTATGTTGGGATTCTTCTACAAGTACATTTCATAATTACTCAATTTGTTCCACCAAATATTTGGAATTATGTTAATATCTCGTGTTGATGATGGGGTATGCCTGGATTCCCTGCTTCCATCAGATCACTTCCCATCAACTCCAAAATATATTTTATGGGATAACGATCTAGAGTCCTTTTTAATACCTCAAAACTTGCAGTCCTCAGTGGCATATTTCCTCGCTACCGACTATGGGAATACATAAATGTCCCTTGATTGTTAGAGTCTAAGGGTGTTCGACGTCAAAACATTTGTTCACACTTCTTAGGTTGTACTAGGTACTTTACCTCTCATTGTCATTATCAGTGAGTTGGATAACATTTTTTAACAATATACATCAATAACCTATAATCAAACGATGTCTTACTATGTTCAACTTCAGGAAATCTATTCATATGGTCTCGAATCGTACCCACATTGATTGGTTTGAAGACCTTAAGTCTATTATATAGCATCATATTTTTTTTCTATGAATTGGGTTGTGTTGGTTTTTTATTTATTCATTTTATGACACAGATTCTTATGGAGATTGATTTGTTCAGTACTTACTTCTATATATCTTCATTTTCTTCCAAGACATAGATCCACTATGTATATTTTTCATGGTTGTGATCTCATTTTGACATGGATTCATTGTGTACTCATTTTCATGGTCATGATCACTTGTTATATACCACATGGATTCATAGTGTGCTTGATTTAGGAGTCATTCTTCTTGTTACTCCTGAGCATGGGCATGCTTGGCTAGGGAAAAGAGAGTTATTAATTGATTTTTTGTAGGTGTTGTGTATGGCTAATGTCTGGCAAATTTTATCCATTTTACTTCTAAAATTTGGTAATGTGTTTCAACCATCATATACCCATTTAACATCACACATTAGGGGAATCCATTATAGAGAATTTTTTCACACCAATACCATTGATGTTTATGCTGGTATGATATTATCCCTTTCCCTATTTTGCATACTTCCTTAATCCTTGGTGATGTATTGACAACATTTTATCTTGGAAAACTTCTAAAAGACTGTGTTTTCCAAGCGATATGCACCCTGCAACAGGATATCTCATGTGTACACGCACTACTTGTGTCTATCCCATGTATGTGTATGCTCGATGGGAAAAAAAATATTCATTATACATAAACTATTTCAGTTATGACCATTTCCAATTCCCAAATTCCATAAATAACCACCTCTAAATTCTTTAATTTCCTCCTCATTAGTATAAAAGAAGCATAAGTAACAGAAAAAAAGAAGGATTTTTTTGGAGAAATTTGGGGAATATTGAGCATTGTTAGAAAAAATATCCCCATGTTGTTCAAATAAAACTAGATTTCACAAAATCCCTTTCCATGTGCCTGCAAAATTCCTTATCCCCTATCTGGAACATTGTGTTTCCAGCTTTCTTGTAATATTTATTATGTCAAAGGATTGAAGTGATTCTCTTGGACATACTCTCTAAGTGAATATTTAAATAGGGATTTGAGTGTTTGAAGTCCTGAGTGGAGGAACTGTGCTCTCAGTTCAGAATGGTGTCGCAATGAGACTTAGTTGATACTATTCCATTGTATCTTGTTGTTCATTTTTATATAAAATAATTATCTTTTTTTCGTTCGTATATTTTTTTCTTCTCTTGGTTATGAATATTCAATCTTGGATGTGTAATTATACAAGTTCAATCATAATTACAATATTTACAATTGTAACTACTTTTTGCTAGTTCTTGTTCATTTTTAGATAGAAATTGAAGGCCTATGCAAGAATATGGAAGCAGAAGTGAGCCAAATGTTTATTTTTCAAACTACAAGAACCAAGTAAGTTATTCCCAAACTTCCTACTTTATTTATATATTTTTTAAAGATTATATATTGTTTCTTGCTTGAATTGTTTCCTTTCTTTTATGGGTATCAATATGTAGTGATCGTGTCCAAACATCACTAGGGTAGCATAAAATATCAAAACAACATTTTTTCGATCTCTCATCCAAAACCTCAACCTAGTTAATATTGATATTACCAATGGAAATCGTACCTAGAATAATAAAAGAGGATGAGATCAACAATTTTCCTCTCGACTAGACCACTTCCTCATTTATGAGTCCATCCTACTTTAAGGAACAACATCTCATTCAACTCTCTTGCCATCCTAGGGGTCAAACAATTGGTCTACTAGCATTGATATAGGGCTAAGGGGTCCATCAACAAACAAACCCTTCCACTGAAATTTTTTATCTTGAACACCCTAACTTCCAAGAGAACATTGTAACCCAGTCGAAAGAGCTTGAGATTACCAAAGGTTGAGCAATGTATAGATTTCAACAAAGACTCAAAAATACAAAAAATAAAAAACTTAAAAATAACAAAGAGGTCTTTACTCAACTTCAACAAGAATTACTCAAATTCAACAATAGTTTATTCAGTAAAGACACTTAGAGGCTCTCACAAAGAAATAAATGGAAATACGAACACAACTATATCAAAGTGGAAGACATGAAGAAATACTATGGCATTAAAAATATAGAATCAAATCATTGGTTGAAAGAGTGGGAGTGGAACACCAATTTTTTTCCATAGATCAATGATACAACATAGACACACTAATCGAACAATCAACCTCATTGATGATTAAGGAAATTATTTAATTAACAAGAAGGATATAGAAAAGGATCCCATGACTTATTATCAATCTTTGCTCATGGAACCTCAAATATATAGAAGAGATTCCATTCAAAAAATCACCCAACATATTTTAAAATGATAACAAGGGAGAAAATGACAGCCTGATGAGACCTATAACTATTGAAGAAGTTGGACAATCAATTATGAATATGCCTAAAGGGATATATCCAAGCTCGGATTGATTCACTGCATATTTTTTCCACTATTGTTGGCTAGTGATTAAAATGGATGTATGGTAGGTTGTTGAAGAATCAAGAAAAAGAGTGTCAATGCTTCTTTCCCTAAACTCAATTTTACCCACAATCGTTCCCAAGGAAAATCAAGCAATCTATTCTGGAGAATTCAAACCTATATCCATGTACAATGTCATCTACAAAACAATTACTAAATTTGTTTCTAATTAGCTAAAACAGTTCCTACCTTATATTATTTTAGCTAAGCAATCGAAATATGTAGAAGGAAAACATATATTGGATGGAATCATCACATCTCATGAAAACATTCACTCTCTAAAGACTCTAAAGAATCCAAGTATGATTATCAAACTAGATTTAGTGAAATATTTTGATAAACTCAATTGGAATTATATCAAGAATATTCTCCTATCTTTTGGATTCTCCTCTATCTAAACCAATTGGATCCTTTTCCTTACCTCTTCAGTTTTTTCTCCATTCTCCTTAATATTTCCCCTTGTTAGAATACTGATAATATGCATAGCATACAACAAGAAATTTACACTAGCATGTAAATCAATAGCAAAAATCTACTAGTCTAGCCTTCTATCCATACAAGAAAAAATAATCATGTAAAAAATAAGAGACAAGAAAACCAGAGAACAATACACCAGATAGACATGGTAAAACCCCAAATGGGTAAACATCCACCGGAAGGTTTAGTATTCTTTATTCTTCATAAATATCCATTCATACAAGAGAGCTCTACCCCACATATTCTTCATAGTATTCACATGAGATAAATCTCAAAAATATCCAATATTCCCAAAAGGCTCTCCCTTGCCTCTATTATATACCAAGAGGTATGGAATAATTACATACCAAAATACATGTGGGATAAATGATTTTTCTCCTCTTTATATGATGAATGGTAATACGAGAAAATTTATCCATGATGCATGCGGGGTAACTTTCTTTACATAAGATTAGATTTATCCATGCCTTCAAATGCTATATATGAAACCTTATGACATCATACTAGACATCATTACACATGCAATATTAAAATTACACATTACAACATTCCCCCTTAATGACGACTGAGAAAGCTACTCATATATGGAGGAATATGGAATTACACTGGAATCCCCCATTGATGACAACTTCCCTCATTCCCATCAGACTGTTAAGATACACAAACTTTTCTTCTATCATGGATTTGGTGAAGATATCATTTACTTTCTTTTATGTGAGACAATACTCCAAAAAAATAAGACCAAACACAAAAAAACTCGAATGTAATGAGTTTCTGAGTCGATGTGTTTAGTCTTGGAACGATACATTGAATTGTATGCAAGATGAATTATGCTCGAATTGTCACATATTAATTCTATAGCATACTTTTGAACCAGTCCAAGCTTGTTAATAATATCTTAGATCCACACGACTTATTTAGCTACTTCCTTAGTTGCATTGTACTCTAATTCACAAGAATAAAGAGAAATAATTATCAACTTCTTACTGGACCATGAAATCAAACCTAAACTGATCCATGTGGAAATTGGTATCCATCCATCCACTTTCTTTTATGTGAGACAATACTCCAAAAAAATAAGATCAAACACAAAAAAATCTCGAATGTAATGAGTTTCTAAGTCGATGTGTTTAGTCTTGGAATGATACATTGAATTGTATGCAAGATGAATTATGCTCGAATTGTCACATATTAATTCTATAGCATAATTTTTGAACCATTCCAAGCTTGTTAAGAATACTATACTATGTATACTATGTATCCCTCCGCTATAGAACGCTTGGGTTTTTTCCTTTGTTGAACAAGACCCTTTAATTTTTCATGTACCTCTCTAATAATAACATCCAACAACATGAGACCACTCCTAATAATCCAACCTCAGCAACTAGGTGAATTAGAAGATGAATCTGCAAATCCATGAAACTCATGGAAAATACCTTCTCAAACATACAAATAATCTCACTTATCACTTCATTCCACCATGGAATGTTATCCATATAAATCTCCTTCGATGTGATCCAGCGTGACAGATGTTGATAATTTAGATATGGTGTGGTGCTGGTAGTGGGGAAATTTATGGTTCACAAAACCATGCATGAGTAATGGATAAAATGAAAACACTCTTCATGTTTTTGCAAAATTCTCTTTTACAAAAATGGTTTGGAAAGAATGCAATTCACTTTATGGAGGTGAGTTTCAACAGAAAGGAGGTAATATTGAGAAAATATTACAAGTGTGGCTTCAGAACAAATATTATTCTCATGCTAGATAATTATGGCTGATAATATGTTGGGGGATATAGTTGGATCATAATATATCTCTTTTTCAAGATACAACCATCATTCCTTAGCTCGTGTCCAACTAAGGCTTGGGAGTAATGTCATAGTTCCCTCAATAAAAAGAGGGGGGGTGATTAGGATGGTTACGAAAGAGTCCATACATGCAAATATCCCATGGGGAGTTTTTGATGGAGCAATGCAAGGAAATAATCCAACTTGTAGAGGAGGAAGCACACTTCATCTATCATCCTCCATCTCTTTTATATTAAAATTCGGTTTGGGCTATGGCTCAAATAACTACGTAGAGCTTATGTCTTTGAAACTCCTGCTTATTTTTGCTTTGGAAAAATATTGTCATGAGATTCAAATTTTGGTGACTCTATGATGGTCATAAATTGGGTTAATGAGGTCCAACGATGCCACAAAATTCACCTAGCTCCAATTCTTGCATATATACAAAGAATAAAATATTCTTTCTCATCGTTTTCTTGCCAACAAATTTAAAAGGACAGAAATCGAGTCACTAATGAACATTCTAAAGAAGGTATTCAAATGGAACTAGGTTAATGGAACACAAACGAGAAAAATAATTCAGAGCATTTAGAGTATTTTCACAGACCTTTCATTGAAGGTTTTACAATTAGGATTCATGACCTTCAACACTCTCAGGATTAAAGGACAAGGTTTGAAGTCCCTTCTATTTTGGAGGGGGATTATCTTTTTGCTATCTGTAAATGGAATATGCTGAGTGATTTTTTGTTTCTAAAACAAAACTACTATGTTTGAAATGAGTTTTCCACTGCATTCTAGGCCATATTCAATTAGAGGTCTCTTTTGTATAAGCTCACTTTACAGGTTGGTCCAAAGTCTATGTTTGTACGACTCTTTCCTTGGTTTGAGAATCATGATGGGTCAGTCATTTTTGGACTCATTACGATACAAGAATATTTACATATGTAATTTGATTATATTATTAATAAAATTACAAAGCTTTTCTTTGGAAAAAAAAATGATTAAAGGATAATGACACTACAAAATAAATATATACAAAATTAATTTCATGTTAACCTGTAGTGGAAAAAAACATTCTTTCTAAACACATACCATTACAAGGTTCAAATGGTCATGTGATTTCAACCATGACAAATGTTCTCAACATTGAAGTAGCACCATAGAGTAGAGTTAGATAAAGAAGGTTCCTTTACACAGGATATAACTTCCTTCACAGGAGAAAGATAATCTTTCTTCAAAATCCATGCGACATCACCTTTTTAAAACACAAACATGGAATAGCCTCTTCTCTACTTTCTTTTCTTGGCCAATGCTTCTTATTAGTATTTGAAAAAACAAGATCTCTCTTAACACCCAAATTTTCACCTTTTTCGATGATTTGTGCCTCCGTAAAGAAGGTGAAACATATTTAAATATATGCATGGGATCTAGTAAGTGAGAAGTATTAATATGCTCCCAATATGGTAGGCTCATAAACTACAAATTTCATTTTCACGCAAATGGGAATTCTCTCAACATAGGTGTCAAAAAAATTAGGATCATCAAACATAGGTTCCCCAATTGAATTGAACAATTTTTCAATTTCCTTATCCTTCTCTCTCCCATATGCCTTAAGCCAATCACATAGTGTCATTATTTAAGGTCTATAGGTTATCTCTAGTTTACCGTTGAAAGTAGATAATGCTATTCTATAAGGGTGATATTCTAGAAGGAACACCCTTGTGCAATTGTACACCCATTTTTATTGGTGTTTGGACCAACTAACCTTTACAAAAGTTCCACAACATTTACATCCATGATAACCTCTTGTTGCAAGACCTATGATGTTATTGTATACAAATCCTGTTAGCGTTGAAGAATATAGTTGCACCAAATAAACTATGACAAATGATACAAAATCATAATCTTGAATAATCATGAGTTGTGTATGCACATATGCCACACAACCTTCAAAACATCTCCATTGTGATGGGTATTAGTAAATCATATACATGTATCCCTTTCCATAATTCCTTTAATTCATCAATTAATGGTCTTAGGTAGACATTCACATTCTTCATATTCCTTCTACTAGGAACTATAAGATCCAACATAAGATGTTATTTCTTCACAAAAAACCATGGGGTGGTATTGTTATTAATCACTACTACTGGACAAAAAAATAGTTGGTGTTTCGGAGAGAATATAGCTTAACTCCATCCATGTCTATATTCAATTGAAGGATATGTACTTCAATTTGAATTTATATGGTCGTGTATCCTTTATATGCTTCATGACTATTGAATCTATTGGGATTCACATCACTCTTATTGCACTTATGTGCGAGGCATGCCACCACTGCAATACAACTAATTCCTTGGAACGAAGGTGTCAGGATATTAAGACACTTAGGACTTAGTTAAGATCGACTTGTTATAATGTATCTTTAGGTAATGTGTGCTTATTTAGTATGCATTAGTATGTACTTGTACATATTTCATCTGACAGTCATGATATGTTATAGACATAGTGATCCTATAGTTCATGTTTTACATCTCAATGGCCATTGATTCATGGATTAACACCCGATTGGTCCATGATCTCTATTTAAAGAGCATGGATGGTCATTCTCTCGATGATCCATTGTGAGAAACACATTGTAACATTATTTTTCTTTTGCATAAAAATATTTCCTCAGGTAGCTATTTGGTTGTGGTCATGGACCGTTTCCATCTTCGAGGATTTTAAGCACGTAAAACTCTACCGTGTTGATATGTGATTTCTTTAGGTGAACGACTACTCAAGGTGTTCGATATTTTGTAAATATGATCTGTTAGTGGAACATCGTATCATATATCTTATCAAATTCCGCTTATATTAATGTTTGAGATCTTGAGCTTGTGTTTCCAAGGGCATCAAAGGTTTGTAGTTCTGGTATTTTTGTGCATTTCTAAGATGATATAGATATTACATTACATCTGAAGCACTGGTTTTAGTTGGAAATTATTTTATTTTAAATGTAAAAGGTTTCTATTTTCCCAAGATGCAGCTATTTTACCAGATCTAGAGGTATATTGTTTACAATTACGCATTTTTTTCTCACATTCTTTCATATTTTAGCCCGGTTTTAATTTTATTTATAGTTTGTTAACTTTCAATTTTCATATTCTCTTTGTCGTGTACTTGGTGTGAACTAGACAAATTAAAAACATAATGGATTTAATGGTTTTCTTTATTCTTTGCCCTGCACTTTCTACAAACTTGGTAAATCAGAAACAATGAGAAAACTTACATTTTCTAGGAAATCTAATCAAGGAATAACGCCAAATATGAGACTTTTTAGTTACATTTTTAGAATGTTATTGAAGTTCCACACATGACTATCTCCACATGTGTGATAAATGAGAGATAAAGTGGAAACCACTAGGTACCATGGTGGTGAATTGGACAGGTCAATTTGTGGGAGGAATAAATTTTGCATGTGTACTCTGTTTGAGGCAATTTTTGGACCGTTGGAAAAGTATATGAGTGTAGAATAACATGAATGGGAATAGATGTAGAGATGATATTTTGACACCAAAAAAACACATTTGATACCCTTAAACAATCCCTGAAATGTTTCGAACCCAAAATATCCAAAATGAGATATACCCATAACATGGGCCCTACAAGCCAATTCAGCCAATGTTTGGACCTAGATAGCCACAAGTCTGTGAAAAATTATATATTGAATCATTTAAAATCACACCTCCCATTTTGGGAGGATTTTGGTCCCCAAAATATTTTATTGAATGAGGTGAGGAAAGTTTTTCGTTACCTTCTCCTTGGAGTACCATTTATACTTGGATATAATTTTTCCTTTCAACCACACCTTCTGGGGTTCATAATACCCCTTCATGGTAGTTCTAGACTTCTTATGTAACAATGTATCTTCTGATAACCCTACCTAAGCCTCTGGTGCTAAGTCCTCTACAAAAGGTAAGACATGTTGATTCGTATTTATGTGGGAATGAAATGAAAGACAATACATACATACATACATACATACATACATACATACATACATACATATATATATATATATTCACATACACAAATATATTTCAAAATAAACATACTGATACAGTAAACTCATATTCTATTAAATGAACGAAATAGAACATATTGTAAAATAAAAGAAGCTAGAATGGTGGTAGCTATATATTTGATAAGAGATGTGGCAACTATGCTCATTCATAGCAAGATGAATACAAAAGGAGGATGAAGGGGATTTTATCATAAATCATTAAACATTCATAAACCCTAAACCCAAAACCTTGCAGATGAACCGTCAAAAGGTTTGTGGGCCTCGAGGTGGTTAGTTGATATGTCAACTTCCTAAGGGTGAAATATTTGCATACGATCTATGTTTTGGGTGATCCATTTCCCATTGGAAAGATATATCCAAGCACTACCATTTTATGTTGGGTTTAGAGAATTCCATTGCAAACCATTACCCCCCTGACTCGCCAAAAAACATCATTTAGGGCCTCAAAATGGCCCTGAAAGTTTGGGACCTGAAAAAACATAAAGAAAGTGCCACACTAAAATACTCTTCTGAGACAGTGGAATAGGTGGGTGGACACCAATATCCATATGGATTGTTTCTCCCACTTTGAGAATAAATGGATTCCATTACATTAATTTCATGCATCAGATGGGGAAACTATTGTTGAATTTGACTCCTAGTGAGCCACTTTCCTTGGTGAAGAAAGTGTCCATTATTGAAGACCTGGTAGAGATGAACGCATTGTCAGTGAGTGACCTTCACCTCTGTATCCATCATCCGATGAACTGTATCCTGATCCAATTAGTGAGGGTTTATTTATGTTGGTTCCAAAAGCTCAGCCACCTCTAAGGTGTCCAACAATGGTGGAAAATATGGGTGAAGGAGCTCCACAATTAATACCGAGTGTAAGCCAAGGAATGGAGAAATGCTTAATTCAAAGGAATTCCCATCGACTTCCTTGGTGATTGTGTATATACCATATCAATGTGGATTGTTTCTACCTTTCACACACCTGGTGGGGACGTGGAAGAAATATTCAAACCACTTGGTGTGTCCTTGGGGGCAAGTCTCAAGTCAAGGCTGATACCTTGTTCTTGACTCCTCCGTTTAGGCTCAACTCTTAACGAATCCAAGGGGGGTAGGCCCTATTTATTTACTAAGGCTAATTACTTTAGTATGATGGTATTAAATTGAAGAAGCTGCTTAGGTTTTTGAAACTAACCATTAATAACCATAGATGACAAGATGAAAAATGAGCACAAGTAAGCACAATGCTGACACACAATATATATATATATATCGAAAGAATTAAACAAATAACCAGTGCCTTAAAATGGAGTCACAAAATAATCAAATGTACTTACATGTGCTTGGAGTGAATGTTTTGCAAATGTCTCTTGGTATGTTTTAATTTAATATGAAAAATGAGTGGATTAAACTGGGCAAAAGGGGACTCCAGATACACCCGATGGGTACTTGGAGTATGTCCAAAAAATAAAACCTTCACGGCTACCCACAAGGAATGTGTGGGATGAATGGAGTATTTGATACTGTGTTCATAATACACCCACTAGGGTGTAACAGAGATCGGCATCTTGAGTTCACTCTCTAGGAGTTCCCACTTCCTTTGGGTATTTTGCCATCGTTTACGGTTTGATCGAGGCGTTGGACTTTCACCTGATGGTGGTTAATTGGGGAAGGTGAAACATAATTAATCTAGTCACTCATGTTTCTTTTGATGCAGATTAACTGATCGGAGGAACCACAGCCAAAATGGAGAGCATACACACCGGAGTCTTTGTAATTTTTAGTAAATTTTAAACGATGTGTTTTGATTAGAAAGAAAACCCTCCAGGAACCTCTTTCTGTCCAAGTGGACCTCAATCAGGGAATCAAGGAGGGGGTTTATTTTAGAAAGATTGCTTTCATAAATTAATGACGAAGGAGCAAAAAAGAAAAAAATCACAGGTTTTCTAATTAGTCCTACCACGCATCTCTTTCCCCTTTCGAGACAATCATGAAGTCGTGGGGTAAGTATTAAAGTTAATTTGACCTTGTAATATGGAAGATATGATAAAATTAATCAAAGTATATTATTCTGCATAAATGAAACTAATATAGAGCTAAAAAATAAGAAAATGCAAAAAACAGAAAAAAAGGACGTGAATCCCCCCAGGGGGGATGAGGAATGGGCTCGAAAGAACCTATTTGGAAATATTATTTTATTATCAGAGGTTAAAATACCAGAAAACTGATATTATTCGTATTTTTTGTTATACAGAATGAAACCAAGACCTTACAAAGTGCAAAAAATAAAGATTACAGTAAAAAATGGAGACCCCTGGGGGGATTCGGATGGCCCAAAAGCCACTTTCGAACAGAAGCTCCTCCTCTTTTCTGTTATACCTGATAAAAAACAGCAATATTATTAGACTTAAATATTCCCAAAATCACTTTGAAAGTAACTTTGGTTCAGCCTACTTTTAACGAAAAAAAGCTAAGTTAAAACTAGTTAAAAAGGCGAAAAAGGAACCAAGGAAAGCAAGCTTTCCTTGGGATCTTGGATTGCCTTTTAGGCATCCAATATGATGTGCACTAATTTCTGGATTTATCTTTTATAACAGAAAACATAAATCTAATGCATGCAAGCTACAAATTCTCTTTAAAATGCCATGCAAAAAGGACGATTTCCCTAAAGCTAGATCTAGAATGCTTATGAAANTGGATCTATGTTAAAATTTAATTTAATATAATAGATCTAAACAATATCAAATTTGTGAAAAAAGTAACCAGGTAAAATTTTTATATTTAAGAGGAGAAAGAGAAGAAGGCAAGCTTGTAGCCTTGAAGATCAACCGTGGAGCTTTTCGGTGGACTGTTGAGGGACTATACCTTTGAAATTTTTTTTGGAGAAAGTGAGGAAGAAAAATAGATCAACACCCTCTCCAAGATAGGAACCTGTAACTTAATCCAAAGGCTTGACAAAATGCTTGTGAGATCTGGTTAATACATAAACAGAGATATTAGAATAGCATGCATATAAACTTATAAAACATGTAAAATCTAGATCTCTACACATGCATAAAAAGGAAAGAGATAGCCAATAAAATTATTAACAAACTCCTTTCCTATCAATATCATAATAAACTTATTATCAATCTTTTAGAACTGGATCCACAATATCAAAATAAGCAAGTTATGAACATAGATACAGGTTACCTCAGTAAAACATGGCAATGCTCATCCACAGACAATAACATGACACCATCTTGCCTCCAAAGATTTTATTTATTTCAAATGAAAAAATAGCAACAGTACAATAGAAACAGCTCTTCAATCCTACTCTAAATAGCTTGGAAAAGGAAAATTGTGCTTTATTTATAACAGAAATTGGAAACCTAGCCCAGAGGGGGTGCAATTCCCAAGGAGAGAGAGACTGCAGCTACATGTGGAGTCAAGCCGAGCTTGATCTAAGTCTATCTGAGTATGACTGAGTGTAACTAGAAATCGGAGAGCTGATCGGACTGACACATCAATTGGTTAACTGAAACATCAACCAAATCACATCTAGATGGGCCCACACGCGTGGAGGAGAGAGAGAGGGCGCAATTCCCAAGATTGCATGTTGTGGTGCACTCCCTATTCAGCCCAGATCAACTCCTTCTGTCAAGGAATGGTCAGCTCCAGTTAAGCTGATGAGACTGACGTCAGTCAAATCAGAGAAAAATACACTGATTTGGGATTTTGGATTTTCTCCATTATTTAATTAATTTATCAATTAAAATAATCAATATTTGATTTTTGGGGTTTTCTGACCCGAGTGATAGGAAAATCACCCAAAACTTAGGAAAAGTGGGTTTATGGGTTTACATGGTGCTTTGAGCTAGAAAATGAGCACCCCCGTGATTGAAACTGATTTCTGAGCCCACTTTTATTACAAAACCAATTTTTCCATTTAGACTATTAAAAAATAGCCTAAGTTTTGGAAAAATTAAAACTTCAAAAAACTTCAAAAATTAAAAAAAAATTAAAACCTAGGGGAACTTAGACATGTTCATATGACTCGACCATAATGCCTAGCATGTTTATACATTGACACATAGACTCTAATAACCTCAATAGGCCTAAATGCCAAGCTGACCACCCCAACTTTAGAGGTATTGAGTGAAAAACTCAGAAATTATTAGTCGCTTATTCAACAACCAATAATAACCAAAAGAAAAAACACTATGGGCTGATCGGATTGACAAATAAATTCCAAGAGACTGAGTCTTTTACAGACACTATCATGCTATAAAATTTTATTACAACTCCCCTACGGGGTATGAACATGTGATATAGTACAACAAGCACTTTCGAGAATCAATTCTAAAGGTCTTCTGATGTCTGAACAAATCATCTTTGTCCAGTTCACTAGGCTCACTTGATAAAAAAACACTAAGTACAACTTAGGTGGTAACATGGATGAAGCTTGCAATGGGATCCTGTGAACCTCTCTTTCTGTAAATGCAACCAAACCTAATCACCCACCTAAAACTTGTTTGGAACCCAATGTTGGTCATGGCATTGCTTGTACTTGGCATTGGATGTTTTCCAAAATTTCATGGGCATGTTGGTGGATGTGTTAGATCCATTCAATAAATATGGTGGCCTTACCAGCCTCAGTCTAAGCATGAGCAAATTCCTCCTGTGTGGATGAAATGGGTAGAGCTACACCAATTGGGGCCAATGGTAGGAACCCCATGCACACTTGAAAAGGTTGTTTCTAGTAGTTATATGAAAGGATATATTATAACCATGCTAAAAATATCGAATACTCTCATCCCATGTGCAGGGATGTTTGGAATTATACATTCTAAGAATATGCACAATCCTCTGGTTGAATACCTCTATTTGTCCGTCACTGCGGGGGTGGCAAGTAGTTGATTTGGTGAGCTTAGTGTCCATCAATGACCATAGGATGGAATACAATGTGCTTAAGAACCTATTGTATCGATCTATAATATAGTCTGTGGTAACTCAAAATGAACCCAAATGCACTCAAATAAGAGCTTAGCAGTGGCTTTAGTAGAGATTCTCTTCTAGTAGGTTGTCAGAATGGCCATATTAGAGAATCGATCCATAACTACAAAAACATAGTCATTACCATATCTGTTTGAAGGTAGTCTAGACATGTAATCGATGGAGATAGATTCCCAAGGTCCATTGGGGGCAGGAAAATGGATGTATAGTCTTTGCTTCTTAATGGCAGGTTTTGCAATGGAAAAGGAAGCACATTATCTTATGTATCGGTCAACATCTTGTCAGATCTTTGACCAATAGAAATACTTTTGATAGTCTTTGCTTCTTAATGGCAGGGTTTGCAATGGAAAAGGAAGCACATTATCTTATGTATCGGTCAACATCTTGTCAGATCTTTGACCAATAGAAATACTTTTGAAAAACTGTGACAGTATTTTTTGTTCCAAATTTCCTTTCCACCCGATTGTAATGCACTTACCAAATGATATTTTCATGCTCGCTTGAAGGAACACATAGATGGACTAGGTGGCATAGAAATCCATCCTCGAGATAAAATTCTTCCACTAGTGTGCCTACACATAATGCTCGATAGGTGGAAGCAAATTCAGGATCACTATCATATAGTTGAGGCCACCAGGAGGTCTCGTGGCATCAAGAGTTGAACACCATGTTCAATATTTCCACTAGAGGCCAACTGAGGTAATTAGAGACTTGAATGGTGTTTCCCTTCTTATATTTGGTGTTAAAGTGAAATTGTTGCAAGTATGTGGACCAATTTTTGTGGTGGTATTTCACTAATTTCCCTTGTGTTTACACAAACTATAGGGGCATGTGATCAGTGTAGATGACCATCTCTTTGCCTAGAATATATAATGATACCATTAGTGGAAATATTGGACAATGGAATGCATCTACTTGGCATAAGTGGGGTACTTTTGAACATCGTCTGAAAGAATATCATTGTGATACACCATTGGATGGCCATGTTGAGTGGGGACTATTCCAACAACATAGTCCAAAGCATTTATCTCAATTTTTAAGGGTTGTTGTAGATTCGGTAAGGTGAGGTCTAGTGATGAACATAAGCATTGATTTAGTTCCTCGGATGCTTGTTGTTGTGACTTGGCCCAAAAACACCTGGCCTTAGATCCCCCTTTGTTCACCTAGATAAGGGGCTAAGCAATATTAGAGAATCCCAACACAAACCTACGATAGAAGTTGGCAAGGCCTAGGAAGTTGCATAACTCTGTGAGAGTCATCAGGGTCGTCTAGTCATGAATGGCTTGTATATTGGCTAGATCCACTTTCACACCATGTTTTTCCATGGTGTATCCCATATATTGAATCCTACCCATGCCAAAATAGAAATTCACTATATTAGCGTATAACTTGTGTTGTCGTAGGGTGTTGGGGACTTGTTGTATCTGCTATAAATGTTCTACCCATGTTCTATTGTAGATGAGGATTTAATCTAGATATAAGACCACAAAATAATTGGTGAATGGATGGAGAATTTAATCCATCATCCTCATGAAATTTGTTGGAGCATTAGTCAAACTGAAAGGCATGACCAACTAATCAAAAAGGCCTTCTCAATATTTTTCAAAAGAATTCCAGATATCATTATCCTCAATGGGCACCTAATGATAAACAAAATTCAGATCAATCTTATTGAATTACTTGTCACCCTTGAGTTGGTCAAGAATATCGTCAATACAAGTAATGGGATATTGATTCTAGACTGTGATTTTGTTTATAGCTATGTAGTCAATATAGAGTCACCATGTCCCATATTTCTTTTGTACCAATGCAACTGGGCCCCCATAAGGGGAGAAGTTGGGTCAAATGTGCCCCTTTTGGATTAATTCTTGAATCTAGTGTTTGATTTCTTCATTTTCCATGATGGAACACCTATATACCATCCCATTCAGTAAAGGTTCCCCGGGTATCAAAACAATTGATTGTTTGACCTGACAATGTAATGGCACCCAGGTAGGTGTGGTGAATATGTCTTTGTAAGCTTCCTCTATCATGTCCACATAATTTTGTTGTGTGGAGACACACCATGTAGTGGCGGTATATGTTGTTGTGATATTTTATTCACCTTCAGAATGAATCATAAAGAGGACGAATTTCCATATCTCGGAGATTACCTTCTTGCACTGCTTAGCTATGATGAAAGGCACAATAGTAGGGGGAATTGTCTCTGGTATCATGTAGATTTGATTTCCCAAACTAATAACGATACTACAATGTCTAGACTCATACATAGCATGACGTTTGCACATATATAATTGTCCTAGAAGAACATCACAAACTTCTAGAAAGGAAACATCACACATTACCTCATATTTGAAAGGCTTGGTGCCATAGGATAAGGGACATTATTGAATGGCATGAATGTCTCATCCCTAGCTCAACCAACCGATGGTTTATGGTTAGGGGTGTGGCACAATTGGTGGCTTCAATATTTTGACGACCTTTCTTGGGATGAGGTTCTTCTGACTACCACTATAAATAATTAAATCTAATAGATTCCCCTTCACCCATAGTTGTGAATGGAAGAGGTGCTCCCCTTCCTTTGGATCCTCTTACTCTTCTGTTTGGATATTTTAGTTACGATGGTGACACTAGGTTCCACATCAATGATATTCTTTAACCTTTATTTATCTGAATCAAAGTATGAGCTAAATTCCAGCTCTGGGGATTCAATTCTATCCAATAATGATTGTTTTTACTGGCATTCATCGGTGTTGTGTCAGGGGATTTTATGGAACTCACACCACTTGTCGATGTCCTTCTTCAATTTCCTATTATCCTTATGTTTCTATAATTTGGTCCAGTTGTAATGGTTTTGGTGATCCTTGATTTTTCCTTTTCTTTGTGAGTTAGGGTTTCATTTTCTAGGTTTCTACTAATGTTTATTTACAAACTCAAACTCCCACTTATTCTTTTGCTTAAAATTTTGCTTGATCTTGACAGCATACCAGCAAGAAGCTCCTAGTGAGGATATGTCCAAGAAATTCATTTATGTATAAATGTACTTTTGTTGGCCACTGCAATACTTTAAAACCAAGTGTCGTGTAGTGTCTCTTATACCTAGTTTTGAGCGCACGGTATGGAATATGTGGGAAAACTCCGACACGGTGTTGTCTCTCTCTTGGAGAAAAGTCATCCTCCTAGTGTACTAGTCATCATAGCTTCCAATAAGGTAGAATTCCACCTTGAAGACATCTTCAAAATCCACCCAAGAGGGTTCTCGTTCTATATATTTTTTACTTATATCTTACATGCCTCTCACAGTACATGTCCCTCCACTCTTTGATATTGGGGAGGGACTTAAGGAGTACGGAAGTGTTATTTTCACTACTATAAAAATTTTGAACAAAGAAGTAACCCTCTAACTGATTTAACCATTTCTTTCAATCATATGCATCTATATTACCTTAAAATAATGGGATTTCAAAGTTAACATGTACCTTGAAGGGAGTCACACCTTCAAAACAATTCAATCATTAAATGTGCATCCACCGCCATTGCCATTCATCAAAAGGATCTGGACAAAATTATCCATCATCTCATTCTTTTGTCAGGAGAGGGATTCCTCGAGCAACAAATTAATAGGATCTCCTACTCATTCTTCTCTCTTTTCTTTTCCCACCATGTGAGGATGCTTGGGTTGACTAGATTGTTTTTCCTCAAGATCAACTAGTTCGAGACCCAACTCTTGGTATCCATATCTCACTAAGGACATGTACTGAGAAACTACAAGATTGTATTGTTTTGATACCACTAATAACGATTTATGTGGGAACGAAATTAAAGAGAATATATATAATCACATACATATATATATTTCAAGAAACATGGTGATACAGTAAGCTCCCTTATATTAAATGAATGAAATAGAACAAACTGTAAAATAAAAGCATCTAGAATGGTGATAGTTGTATCTCTGAGATAAGATGTGGTGGTTATGCTCATTCATCACAAGCTAAATACAAAAGGAGGTTGAAGGGCCTTTTATAATAAACCCCTGAAGAGGTCGAAACCCTAAAACTAACCCTAGGAGATTAATCACCAAAAGCTTTGTGGGCCTTGATGTAGTTAGTTGAGACATTAATTTTTGGGGGGCATACCTTTTGCATATGATTTATGTCTTGGGTGCTCGATATCCTATTTTAAATACTTATTTGAGCACTCCAAATTTCAATTGGGACCAAGGCATGCCATTTGCAATTCCTTGCCCCTCAAATTTCCAAAAACATCATTATGGTCTCAAAATGGCCCTGGAAGTTTAGGACCTGAAAAACCATAAAGAAACTGCCACACTAGAAATATTATTTTGAGTCAGTGGAATAGTTGGGTGGCCACCAATATCCATATGGATCACCTACTCAGGTTCCCAATACAACATGAAAATTTTATAAATATTCATGTTTTCCCCATTCACTCAGGAGTAAATGCACATGTATGGGGGTAGACTAAATCTATAGTCATTATCTCTCACCTTCTCCAATACCTCGAAAGGGCCATACCTTAGATTTGTTATATTCTTTCCAAAAACCTGTAGTATTTTAGGTGCTTTTATAGCCCAAAATGACACATTATCTTCCTGTGACCACTTTCCCATATTTTCGTTGCATGTCGACATTTCCATGACGAGACTTCATGAAAGTCACTGAAAAAACCACCTATATTGGAGGAGCCATATCCATATTTCTCTAAATCTGTTTGACCTCTTCTCTAGACCATTGGAAAGGTATCTAAGTTAAAACAAAATTGTAGAAGACTCTAAAGTTTGAACATTCCCATAAGTACCCAAAAAATGAGCATTTTTTACCTAATATTGACTTTTGTTAAGAAAACCCATGACTTTCACCTCTGTACTCGCGAATTTTCCATCATGCTATCTGCGGTTACATCCTGTAGTGGTGAAAAATAATAAAATTATCAAAAATATCGAATTAGGGGCATGGTTTTTTTAAGGATTCTAATATTATACTTAAGTATAGTATTCTAGGCGATTGTTTTGGAATGCAAAAAAATGTTTATAGATAGGTAGGAAAATATTAAATATGAAACATAAAATTAACACTAAAGTGTGTAAATTGTGGCGAATATTATGATAAAAAACATATTTTATGTAAATAGAGGAGATATTAGACACTAAAATGAACAAATAGAGAATTTATTTTTTTTTAAAACCCAAAAAATAGCCAATTGGAAAAATTTTGCCACTAAAAATTACCCTGATTAGGTGTGGTTTGGGAGGTTATAGAATTGAATTGGGATGTTCTAACTGACCCTTATTCGACCCTATCTCTTCAAAAATGTATAAATAGAAGGAGAGAGGTCCATGAGAGGGGACTTGAACTTTTGCATTGTTATGCTGGAGGAATTGGGAGTCTCTTTCCCCCACCTTTTCCCTATATTGATATCCTTGCATTACAGAGCTTGGAGGATGAGTTCCTTGGAGAAGAGAAGCAGAAGAACCAGATCAAGGTTTCGTGAGGTTCCTAGCTTGAGGAGAAGGTAATCTTTGTACTTATTCCATGATTAATAAAGATGTCATTCTCTTCCTTTTCCAATCATTGTATAATGGATATTGAATATTTTTTAATGATTAGTTGTTTATGTTAATCAGATTAGGGTTTCATATTTCTTTGATTATCATTGCTTTACATGTGGTCATATTGGTTTGAGGTACGTATAATTTGTTTTGTGGGTCTCTTGGAGCAAGAGGAGCAAGAGGAGGATTGAAGGGTTGCTTGGATCAACCTTAATTTGACTAAGGTATGAACCATTCTAATCTCTAAATCTTGTTTACATTTACTTGTAGAACTGTATGCATCTATATTCCAACCCTTGTATGTTGATGGCCTCTTAACCCCCAGCCATAGGAACATTTTCCTCTACAACAGAACTGGTGACCATACTGGGGGGAGCCTTGTATGTTTGTGGTTTATTTTACTTCTTTCCATTTTTATTTAAGGTTTCAGGACCTTCTTGCAACTTAGGAACACCTTCTGAACATGTTAGTACACATCCCTTCCTTTCTAGGGCAGTTTTTAGACCTTTTTGGGCCATTTCCCACCCATTCGCAGGTACAAAAATCAACAGTTGCAATTTTGGGATGCATTCATGACCTATTATATTAGAAACCTGCAATTCATTTGTGAACCAACAATAGAGAAACTCATGACTGCCCCTAAAACATCCATTTTTCATCATTTTTGTGGTTTTTTTGGTTGTTTGAGGGTTGTTTGGTAGGTTTTTGGGGTCCTTTGCATATCCATGACTCTAGGAAGTAAGTGTCATCACTGTTAGGTTCTATTTATCTATGTTTCAAGTCCTTTTGTAGCATTAGGGTTTTCTCTTTTCTCTTCCCCCCCATCACATTTTCTTGGCATGAATGTTGACACTTGTTTCTAATCAGCCTCTGTTAGTGATATTTGTCTAATTTTGGAAGCTTATTGGTCTTTGTTTCCTTCTTTTCTTGATGTTTAACTTCACCATGCCAAATTAGTTCACTTGTCTCTTATGCAAGCCTCCTCCCTAGGTAGGGTTTATACTGACTTTAGGGTAATATAGAGTCTGTTTGGTGGTTGTATAGCAGCAATATTTTTGTTATGTTTTTGTTATCTGCATACTTTAGTTTGTAGGATGTTTTTTTTCTATTTCATTTATAAAAGAAAAAGAACACATGTTTGATTTATATGCATGTAGATTAGGGTTTTAGTCTAAATTGCATGGCATATCATTGTTTATGAAAAAGATTAAATAAAGAACTTTTTATTTTGTGGCTTTCAATTTCAGTTTAAAAAAGTAAAGAGAAGTAGGAGTTTGATTTTGCATTTCAATTTCTCTTTTTCTTAGTCATAATGTTTCTGCTTTGAGTCAAAACACCATTGGTTTCACATCCTCCACCTTTTGAGTAATCAACAACCCTTTAAAATAAATGTTTAATATTTAAAATCTATAAGTAACTGTTTGTTTCTAGGGATGACACACACTATCCTAGGCTATTGTTTTGGGTTAGGGATATCTTAACTGCCCAAAAATTTAAACTCAAAAATAGTGGCATGTCTTTAGGAAATCCAAATTCGCAGAGAAATAAACGGGAAAGCTACTCTCACATAGGATTCAAGCACGAGGTCGTGCGATACTGAGCATTTTGATATACCCCTCCCCTACTTAGTAGAGCATACACCAGAGATGTTGCACATTTGGGGACTTGGGAAGTACCTCGTCTCACCCTGTGTGGTGCTTGGTACTGCATGATTTTCGGTATTAGCTACCCTTCCCATGTGCATCGGTTGGACCTATGACTGTTCTGCCAGTCTTTCTTTGAGATTTTGGTAGCCTTAGCATCTTGACATCTAG
Organism: Pseudotsuga menziesii; assembly: GCA_001517045.1. Classification (NCBI taxonomy): domain Eukaryota; kingdom Viridiplantae; phylum Streptophyta; class Pinopsida; order Pinales; family Pinaceae; genus Pseudotsuga; species Pseudotsuga menziesii. The sequence continues at coordinate 753,931 of LPNX010886670.1, forward strand.
GACTCTTACATGGGTGGAAATGGAAGGCTATTTCCACTGCTCCTAGGGTAGACTTGGAAGCTAACCTCGGTAGAAAATTTGGGAGGGGTTTTGGGTGATTCCAGCGCTTGCACCTAGAAGAATCATCTCTATACACAAAGTAACTACTCTTCGACCTTCACTGGTCTTTTCTGGGCCCTAATCATCGCAGAATCTCGTTTGGAAGGCATCCTTTGGTTACCTGGTCTTTATACTTAGTAATTTTTCTAGTTATGTGCTCTTTGTACTGTTGGTTACCAGTTGACCTCAGTTCTTGGTTAAGTAAGAAACTGTGGCTAACACCCCTATGGACACCAAATAGGACACCCCCTTGCTAGGGAATCCTTGTACTCTTCCTCTCACAGGGAATGTTGTTGTTCCTTTGATGGCCACCTTTAATCTACCTAGATTCACCCTAGGGCTACCAGTGTGGTTTTTCTGCACTTCAACTGTCCTGAATGCTCCTGATGCTTCTCAAGTAAGCTCATTATATCAATGGCATCAAAACATTGCTTCCCCTTCACCTGTAGGTGCCACTCCTCCTCCTACCTCATGTGGTGAAAGTTTTGATACTATTAACCAGCAGTCTAAAATGAATAATAGGAAGAACACTCAAAATCAAGGGGGCACCCATTCAACCTTTGTAGTTCATGCCATGGGAACCCATTCTACCTTTGTAGTTCAAGTTGAACCTCCCCATCCAACCTCTACAAGTTATGTTGGATCCAGTTACCTAGCCTCCGTAGATCATGCTGGGAAACCTAGTCCAACATCTACAGGTCATGTTGGACCCAACCACCTAGCCTCTACAGTTCATGCTCGGGGAAAACACTCAACCTTTGTGAAGCATGTTGATCCTAACCTTCCAACCTTTGGAGGTCATGTTGGACCTAGTCACTCAACCTCTGGTGGTATTGCTGGGGAAAAACAATCAACCACTGCTAGTCATGATGACACTATTGAGAAAATCAATCATTCAAAACATAAGCCGAAGTTTCCTTATAGACTTTGTGAGGGTGACCACCTTACCCACCACTACCATTTTATTGAAGAGGTACGAAGAGTTTGGTTCTAGGGACATCCCATTCTTGAACAGTATGAAGTTTCTCAAAAGCCTATTTAAGCGATTGAGTCGATGACACCTTCGATCAATCCCACTCTTCCTTTGGAGAGTGAATATTCTGCTAGTCATATTTTCTTCACTGCTAGTTCATAACTTATTGAACAAGGGGGCACTGAACTCGTTTCAGATGAACCCCCACCAAGATCTTGGATTTCTTCCTTTGATTGGTATATCCTAGTTGAGTTGATCCTTCCTTATGTTGCACCTTTCTAGATAAAGGTCAAACTTGGACATTACACAAATTCTCATTGTATTGTTGATGAAGGAGCCTCAGTTAGTATTTTATATGCATGTGCTTGGCGAGGCATGGGATCTCCCATCCTTATGTTGACTGATAGTCAGTTATTGGCTTTCGATAGAATAACTAGTATAGCTTTTGGAATTCTTGCTCAAACACATGTTACTTTGGTTGGGAAGACTATATTAGTTGATTTCATGGTGATAGAATACCCCTTGGACTTCAATATGCTCCTTGGGTGTGATTACGTTAATTCCATGCAGGCTGTGGTGTCAACGTTCTTTCATGTGATGTACTTTAATCATAACAAAGACATTGTCACTATCAATCAGTTGTATTTTATTGATCCCTCTCTTGACCCAACTAGAGACCAAGTCTTTCCTTTATTGATTCCCACTGTCTCAGTAGACACTACATCGCCACGGGTGAGCTATGTGGCCTCATATCCCTCACGTTCAGTTTCTACTGAGAATAATCCTCTGTGTTCATGCTTACCTTCTCGGGACTCGGTCCCAATAGTTGACCAGGTCATCCATCCTATATAGACTATGGATCCTTCTCTCCACTATGTTGATTCATTTTAATGTCTAGACATGTGTCCTATATAGGATGGTTTACTTCTGACAAAGTCTTCCTAGGGTCCTTGATACATTCTGACTTTCTTATGGATGTCGATTTAGTTGTGACTAAGTCTAACCATGATATGCTTGATAAGCCTGATCCTTTCATTGATAAATCTTCTTATTTTGGTCTTGTTGAGTCTTTGGACTCTCCCTTTGAACAACAAGTCAGCGATCCTGATGAGTTTGATTTTTCTTATAGATTTCTCAACTCCTATGATATTGAGTTTGTGCTTGCAGACTCTATCTACCTTGTAGAGTTTTTCTTTTATTTCGAGGTTGATATTATTGATTACAAACCCTCAGGCCTTGGCATTATAGAAAATTATCTGGTCGGTTCTTCCTTGACTTTCTCTTCTATAGAATATAGCAAAGTCACATGTGTTTCTGCCAAAGTGACCTGCTTCAAATATTTTCTTTTGAATATGATCTTGATGTTGTTGTTTCTTGGAGATAGGATTTGTAATTGGATCCACAACTATTTACTAGCCTTTCCTTGTTGTTTAAGCTGTAACTGCATTTGCATGTACCTTACTCTCTCTTATGAGCCTGATTTCGTCTTTCATGATTTTATCTCATTATATAATCCCTCATATCTACTCTCATCATCACTCAACCTTGTACCATTTTTCCTTTGAAACTTAACACCTTTTTCCTTGAGGATACGTTCCCCGAGTTTCTTTATCTTGCTCATATTCCTTGCAGTATGCTTAGGCTTGTTCCTCACGCTTGGAACTAGTTTCTCAAGCCTCTCACACTCGTCTCCTCGCATTTAGAGAATTCAATTTGTTCTCCTTCGATATCGTTAAAAACATTAAGGAGGTCGCAAGTTGACTTTTATGGACTCGTTAAAACTTCACGAGAAAGATATGGAGTTATCTTTAAGCTCTGGTTTGACTCCTTAAAATTGACTAGATTGTCGAGTTAACTTGTTTGTTCAGACTCGTTAAGGTAAATTGAATAATCATCCACATCGGTGGTAGGTTATCTCTTTTTCAGACCGGGTGGATTACTTATGAAAAAGGTATACTCTATTTTCTTCGGAATCTAGAAGAGTATCTTCATAGAAGAGTATCTTTAGGCATAGGTTTATCTCTTTTCTGGACTTGGAGGACTAAACTTTCGAAAAAGGACCCTTTTTGAGCTTAGTTTTCTCTTTTTAGTGCTTTGGACCTAAACATGAAAAATATTTCAAGCGTACTTTATGTCTTTGTCATGCTCGCTAAAACCTAAGAACAAGGCATTGAGTTTACTGTTGTTTGTACCATTCTCGTAAATAAATGGGACTTTCCAAGTGATCTTGCTTTCCTTCATACTCATTAAAACTTAAGCATTTTTTCTTTCTTTTGAAGGAGCGTCAGTCTAGTGATGGTTTAACCCTTTTTTAGACCTTGTCAACTAACCTAGAAAAAGTCATACCTTAGTTCGCATGTGCTAAGAGAGTTCTCCTTTGGATTTTTTTACACTTTTTCATACTCATGAGACTAACTTTACGAAAAAGAATCCCCTTGGAGTCTTCTTTGGATTTTTCCGACTCTCAAAACTATGAAAACACCATTGAGCATCCACTAATTTAGGCTCGTAAAATCCATGAATCAGTGCTTTATCAAGCATTCTTTTGTTTCTTCTTCAATCTTGTCAAAAATGAAGAAGGCACCGAGTTTGCTTTCTTGGACTCATTAAACATTTACAAGAAAAAGAGGGAAGGGAATTTCATTCACATGTTTTTTACATCGTGGTAGCAAGTCCTGTCTCCTTGAACAAAGCACCAGTTTTGAATCTATCAACAGTTGGGTTCTAGTATTTTGACCTTATCCTGATTCATAGTTTCTTACTCCTCCAGTTGGCTTCTGTTTCAATTATATGGGGAATCTGTCAATGTCTCCTACATTGCATATTTGTGTCGTTGGTCCTTTTATGTCAAAATATTCCTAAGTCACTATTGTGTCATGCTCATTGTTCAAGGAGAAACCTTTGTTGGCCATTCTACATTTTCCTTGACCTTTTTTGTTGGCTATTACCTGATATAAGTCCATTACATACAAACTTCAGCAGTTCTTACTCCAAAAATTTGTACCAGTTCCATATCCAATCATTCTCTAACTTACCTCGTGTTGGATAATGAATAATGTGTTAATGCCTTCCTTCCAACGGATCTCTTCCTATTGAATTCAACACATCTTTCTCTAGGAATGAGATTTAGAGTTTATGAAAGTACCTTGGGGATTGCAGTCATCAATGGAAATTTCCCTCTCTATTGGGTAGTGGGAATAGCTTAATGTATCCTACTTGATGGAGTCTTCAAGTGTTCAACTTCAAGACCTTGTATTCACACTTGCTAGAATGTACTAGGTACCTTGGGGACCTTTTTCATTCATGTTGGTTCCCCCCGCATTTGTTAATGGTCCTAATCAATGGCTAGTAATCAAATGGTTTCTTCCATGTTCAACTTCAGCACCTTTATTCGCATGGTTAGGATTCATACCTTTTGGGTGGTTTGGATTGAAGACCTTGGGATGACAGTAGCATCATTATCTTTTTCTATTTCCTGAGTTGCGCAAGACCTTGTCACACTTCATATGAAATTTGTTGAGGCATAGATCCACCTTGTATTCTTGTGGCTATGATCAATTATTGAGCATGGATCCACCTTGTTCACTTGTGGCCATGACTCCTTTAGATTTTATATGGAGCCTTTTTCCATATTGTGTGACCATAATAGTTACATCAGTTATACAAATGTTGGATCCGCTTGTATCTTTATGGTGATGATTTGTATATGGACCTGTATGGAGATGATTTTGTCTGACATTTATCTCTCTTTCAGGTACCTTTGTTCGAGCCTTTGATCTTCGATTCTCTACTCTCTCCATACTTAGTTGTTTCCTTTTTATAATGTATTTTGGATATCGTCTTCCCCTCTAACCTCACACATTAGGGGGAATATGTATAGCAAAAAATGACACATTATCTTCCTGCGACCACTTTCCCATGTCTTCCTCGCATGACAACACTTCATGAAAGTCACTGAAAAAACACCTATATTGGAGGAGCTATATCTAGAGTTCTGTAACTTTGTTTGACCTCTTCTCTATACCGTTGCAAAGGTATCCAAGTTAGGGAAAACTTTGAAGAAGACTCAAAATTATGAAAATTCCCCAAAGTACCCTAAAATGAGAATTTTTACCTAACCGCTACTTTAGAAATCCCACGACTTTCACCTATGTACTCGCAAATTTTCCTTCATGCTACCCACAGTTACATCCTGTAGTCGTCAAAAATAATAAAAATATCAAAAATATCGAATTAGGGGTGGTTTGGGAGGTTATGGACTTGAATTGGGAAGTTGTAACTGACCCCTATTTGACCTTATCTCTTCATAAATGTATAAATAGAAGGAGAGAGGTCCATGAGAGGGGACTTGAACTTTTGCATTGTTATGTTGGAGGAATTGGGACTCTCTTTCCCCCACCTTTGCCCTAGATTGTTATCCTTGTGTTGCAGATATTGGCGGTTGAGTTCCTTGGAGAACATAAGTAGAAGAACCAGATCAAGGTTTCGTGAGGTGCCTAGCTTGAGGAGAAGGTAATCTTTGTACTTCTTCCATGATTAATAAAGATGTGATTCTCTTCCTTTTCCAATCATTGCATAATGGATATTGAATATCTAGTAATGATCAGATGTTTATGTTAATCAGATTATGGTTTCATATTGCTTTGATTATCATTGCTTTACATGTGGTCATATTGATTTGAGGAAGGTATAATTTGTTTTCCAGGTGTCTTGGAGAAAGAGGAGCAAGAGGAGGATTGAAGGGCTTCTTGGATCAACCTTCACTTGACTAAGGTATGAACCATTCTAATCTCTAAATCTTGTTTACATTTAATTGTAGAAATGTATTCATCTATCTTTCAACCCTATTATGTTGATGGCCTCTTAACCCCCTGCCACAGGAACATTTTCCTCTACAATAGGTGTAACCATAATCCCCCCCCCACCTTGAATGTTTTCTCAACCCTGTGTTGGTCATGCCTTTCCTTGTACTTTTCCTATGACTTATTAAGTGCCTCTTATATTTGTAGGTAGATCTACCTATTATTATCAATAAAAATTTATCTCTTAATGCTTCACCCATGGTTTATTCCCTCACCCCCCTTGTTGTCCATAAAAAACATATAGAGGTTAAGGTGGCAAGTATCCAAAACAAGTTTCAAAATGGGACTTCCCAATGGATGTGTGAAATGCTCTCTTATAAGTGTTGGAGTCATTATTTAGTCAATTTTGGCCTAATTAGTCATTATCCTAAGTTAATTGACTCGAATTGGCATTAAATGAGCACACCATGACATCAACATCAGCACACTCATGCCCTCCTTCAACCAGGGAGGCCAACTAAGCCTTCTCCTTCAATCAGGGAGGCTAACTGGGATTCCTCCTTCAATTAGGGAGCAATTCTGGGGTGATCTGAGTGTCATAAGTGCACCAAATAGCTAACTAATTGTTGTTTCACCTAACAATCAGTTAATTTGAGTTGTAACGGTGCCTCCCTCATGTCATTGTCTATTTTGAGCTGATTTAGGTGAACTAGAGTGAGTTAATGCAACTCCAACCACTTTTGATGACCAATATTAGTGCATTTCACTTCATCGGAGCTAACTAGAGTTACTGATGCACCCCCACTACTGATTGACATGCAGATTGAGTTACATTCAATTAGACTCAATCATTCATTGCACATTGATTCATTTAGGACTCTGTTAGAGTTAATCATGGCTTGATTAGTGGTTAATTGGTGTGTTCACTGTGGCTAACATACAGTTAAGATACACTCATATATTCAATTCGAATGACCTCTAGTGAATTCGAATTGTCTCCATTCATGCAATTTTGTATGGCATTGTATTATTTATTTTCATTCTATTATTGATTATACAGAGCTACAACCTCCTATTGCAGTACCTTTATGTCATTTCATGCCTAATTTGTCTTGAATATCTTGTGAGTTTGTGCTTTGTATCAATATTTTTGTGATAGAATTAATATGGTATCAAAGCCACAGTGGGATGAAGCTCTTTCTTCAAGAAAACATGATTTTTTCTAGATCTAGCATGCAAAATTGAGTAAAAAAGCTAAAACATTCTAGCACTGTACCATAAGCCGAAGGTTTACCACTTAATACCCAAAGTAAAGGAATTGTTGATCAAGCTTGCTTGATCAACTATGTTGGGTGTGATGAAAACCTGAAATGTGCAGGATGTCCGACCTTACAATGCCCATTTTGTGTTGTTTGCAGGTTTTTACAGGTTCTTCACTGCATTCGCGACAGTAGCTCCATGGCTTATTCTCTAGATCCCCTTACCTCTTTCAATTACAACCAATGGAAGGAGAATATGGAGATTCATCTCCTTTCAAAAGGGCTCTACTGGGTCACAATGAACAAAGAAACAGAGTCTAATGTTGTTGTAGAGAAGATAAAATACTGGAATAAGATGGATGAGGATTATGGTTTCTTGTGCTTATCTATATCCAAATATCTTCTTTTCTACATCTCGGGATTGAAGACTCCGAAGGATATTTGGGATCATATCGCTTCCTTGTTTGATAAACAGATGATCTATGAATCTATTAGCTTGAGAATGAGTTGATTTCCCTAAATCCAGGAAGGTTCAAAAATATGAATGATTTTTTCACAAAATTCAAGCATTTGGTGCTCCAGTTAAAGCAGTGCAAGGTTGAGAAGGATGTTGATCAAATCATCCTAGCTATCCTCTCAAAACTTGGTCTGGATTATTCAGTCTTTGTTTCAACATTCCATACTAGGAAGCTAACAACCCCAAATTGTAAAATTCCTTCATTGGATGCCTTCATCAAGACCCTAAAAAATGAGCATGACAATCTTGTACAGATGGGGATCCTCAGATCCTCAAAATATCAAGCTTTGTTTGCTTCGGGGACAAAATATTTGAAGGGTAAAGGGAAGCAGAAGAATCAAAATGCTAAATTTGATGCTCCAAATCCTAAAGAAAAGAACCAGCAGCAAGAAGAGTCTTCCAGCTCAAAGAAACACAAGAACAAAGGAAACCAAGGAAAAGAGAAAGTCAAGTGTTCCTATTTTGGGAAGGGATTCCACCCTAAACATGCTACATGAAGAATAATATTGATGAGATGACTTCTCTCCTCAAGAGAAACAATATCAATCTTTCGGAGAGTGCTTAGAAGAGAGATAATCAATATCAGGATACCCAGCAAGAAAGAGGACATGCTCTCATGGAAAGCACGTCGAATCCCAATGCTCTCCTCGTAGAATATGGAGATTTGAATCACATGATGGAAAGTAGATATTCCTTCTCATCACTGGACACTGAAAAAATCATTCCCATCCACATGGGAGATGATTCTACCATCATTTCGAAAGGAAAAGGTACTGTAAATATTGAACATGGCAGTTTTTTTATGTTCTGTATGTACCCTCCTTGGCCTCCAACCTACTGATTGTATATCAAATGACTCATACCGGAGTGCCCAAGCAAGTAACTTTCAGCCCCAATGATGTAGAAATCACTTATATTGCATCCAAGAAACTTGCTGCAACATGCTTAGCAAACCATCATGCTAAGGCCTATGAGTTTTCCCATTTTGTGGCAGATGCAAAGCCCACCACTATTCTGAATCATGGAAATGAGGCCAGTAGACTATGGAATGGGATATTTGGTCATTTAAACTTCAAGTACTTGCATAAAATTTGGAAAAATTCCATGGTTGAAGGCCTGCCATCCATCAAAACTTCCAAAGGAATCTTCAAAGGTTGTATTGTGGGCAAGCACCCTGAGCACAAGTTTGATCAGGGAAAGGAAAGTCGTGCATCAGGTATCTTGGGGATGATTAATTCTGATATCAGCGGAACTATTCCCACCACATCCATGAATGGATATCAGTATGTAATCACCTTCATAGATGATTTTTCTAGATACACTTGGGTTTTCTTCATCAAGAAAAAATCTGAAGTTTTGGAAAACTTCATTGAGTTGAAAGCACTGGTTGAGAATGCCTCGGAGAGAAAGATTAAATCTATGAGATATGATATTGGAGGGGAATATATCAGTTCTGAATTTCTGAAAATATGTTCAGACAGTGGGATCAATATCCAACACTCCATTCTCTACACTCCCCAGCAGAACGATGTAGCGGAGAGAAATAATCAGGCCCTCAAGGAGATGGCCACCTGCATGCTGGAAGCCAAGAGTTTTTCTGCAAATATATGGGCTGAGGCAATTGATGTTGCTGCACACATTCAGAACAGAGTAGCTCACTCTTCCATGAAATGCAAGACTCCTTTCGAATCCTATTTGGACACAAGCCGGATGTGTCAAATTTCAAGGTTTTTGGGTCCACTGCATGGGCTCGAATTCTGCATGACAAGAGGAAAGCTTTGAAACCGCAAAGTATTGAATTTTTTTTCATTGGATATCAATAATAATTTAAGGTATTAAATATTTTGAATATCAGAACCAAACAAATTTTCATTGAAAGAAGTGTCTGATTTGAAGAGCCTCTCCAAGATGTAGAACTAGTTGAAGAAAATTCTGCTGAAATTCCCTCATGTTCTGCTGATCTTTTGGGTGATGAAAGTGGGAGTGAAGGATCTGATTTTAAATAACTGATATATGATATCAGTGATAAATATATATCAGGTTCAGAATCATATTCTGAAGTGCAAAAACATCTCCCAACTTTGGTCAAAAAGACACTCTTTTCCGCCAGGGAAAACATTGGAAATCCTGCTGATCCAAGAAGAACTCGATATGATTTTCAAAGAGCGAGTATTGCTCTCTCTTGTCATGATTCATTTATGTATGAGAACTGTTATTTAATGATCAAGACAGATCCTAAGTCCTACTACCATTCTCGAAAATATCTGAGATGGCAAGCTGCTATGGATGAAGATTTTAATTCTCTTCGGAAAAAAGATACTTGGGAGCTAGTTTCTCTTCCACCTGGGAGGAAATTAGTTCAATGCAATTGGGTGTTTCGGAGAAAGGTTGGTGCTGATGGCACAAACTGAAAATATAAGGAAATTCTGGTTGCAAAATGGTTCTCCCAGGCCCAAGGAGTAGACTATCATGAGACCTTTTCATAGGTGGCAAAGATGGACTCCATCCGGCTAGTTTTGGCCATTACCGCATCCAAGCACTGGGAGGTGCATCACATGGATGTCAAGAGTACCTTTCTTCATGGATACCTGCATGAGGAAATATACATGAATCAGCTTGAGGGATATATATCATATACTTATTTGGTTTTCAAATTGCAGAAGTCATTATATGGGTTGAAACAAACCCCAAGATCATGGTATGCCAATATGAATGCCTTTCTTCTTTCACAAAACTTCCCAAGATGAAAATATGATCCGAATATGTATTTGCAGAATTATTATGGTAATATTCTTATAATTGTCTTATATTTTGATTATATTTTGATAAATGGAAGCACACTTGCTTCGATTGCTTTCATAAAAACTACCCTCCATGATGCATTTGAGATGAGTGATTTGGGCCTACTGAAACAGTTTTTGGGTCTCAAAATTGCACAAGACTTTGATGGGATAATGGTAAATAAGTCTAAATATATTTCAGACCTGTTAGTTAAGTTTAACATGTCTAATTGCAAGGATGCACTATTCCCTTTCCTCTCAGTAATCAACCTTGAAGAGGGAAAAACAACTCCACCCATGGATCCCACAATTTACCGCCAACTGATCGGTAGCTTTCTTTTCTTGACACAATCACAGCCTTATATTTTTTATTCCATGAATGCTGTATCAATATATATGCAGCAGCCTCATGAGATCCATTGGAAGGAAGCCAAGAGGATCCAGTAGTACATTCAGGGCACAAGATCCTACGACATTCACTATGCTGCAGATTTTGAGCTAGAGTTGGTCGATTTTACTGATTCAGATTGGGCAGGGGATTCCATAGATTGGAATTCCACTTCCGGGTATGTATTTATGTTTGGTGGTGGCCCCATTTTCTGGTCTAGAAAAAATCAGGCTTCCATTACATTGTCTCAAGCAGAGGCCGAGTACAGGGAGCAATGAATGCTTGCATCCAAGCTGTTTGGTTGCAAGGCATTATTTCAGAGTTTGGGATTGGTAGTACTTTGTCCACGGTCATATTTTGTGAAAATCAAAGTGTTATTAAGATCTCCACAGATCCAGTTACCAAGCAGAGGACCAAACAAGTTGAGATACACATGCACTACATCAAAGAGTTAGTTCATGACAGGACCATTGTTCTGCAATACTTCCCTATAGATGAGAAGATTGCAGATATCTTCACCAAGAGCTTTACAGAGAAAAAGCTCACTTACCTCCATTCACTATTGGGGGTGAGTTCATCAGGGTGATCAGTTACTTCTTTAGTGTTTAGCTTGAGGGGGGGGGGTTTGTTCACACTGGGTTTTCCCTCTTTCCCCACTTAGCATTTTATTTTGAGCATTGTTAGAGTTACTTTTTGTATAGGGGGACCTATGGCCTTTGTTTTCGGGGCCCTGGCATTTCATGAATTTTATTTTTACTCCTCTTGAGTATAGCTTAAGGGGGGTTGTTGGAGTCATTTACCCAATATACACACTTATTTGGTCAATTTTGGCCTAATTAATCACTGTCCTAAGTTAATTGACTTGAATTGGCATCAGATGAGAACACCATGACATCAGCATCAACACACTCATGCCCTCCTTCAATCAAGGAGGCCAACTAAGCCTTCTCCTTCAATCTGGGAGGCTAATTGGGCTTCCTCCTTCAATCAGGGAGCAATTCTTGGGTGATCTGAGTGTCATAAGTGCACCAAATAGCTAACTGATTGTTGTTTCACCTAACAATCAGTTAAGCTAAGTTGTAAAGGTGCCTCCCTCAATTCATTATCTATTTTGGGTTGATTTGGGTGAACTTGAGTGAGTTAATTAACCTTCGACCACTTCTAATGACCAGTATCAGTGCAGTTCACTTCATCGAAGATGAATGGAGTTACTGGTGTGCCCCCACTACTTATTGACATGAATATTGAGTTACATTTAGTTAGAATCAGTCATTCATTGCACTCTGATTCAAATAGGACTCAATTAGATTCAATCATGGCTATATTAGTGGTTAACTGGTGTGTTTAGTGTGGCTAATAGATAGTTAAGCTACACTCATCCATTCAATTTGAATGACCTCTATTGAATTCAAATTGTCTCCATTCATGCAAGTTTGCATGACATTGTATTATTGATTATACAGAGTTGCAACCTCCTATTGCAGTACCGTTATGTCATTTCATGTCTAATTTTTCTTGAATCTCTTGTGAGTCTATGCTTTGTCTCAAGATTTCCATGACAGAATTAATAATAAGAGTGTTGGATGTAGATCATGTTTTCATCCCAAGTATTTAGATGATTCTAATTGTAACCCCTTAAAATATGTACCAAATTCCTATTGATTACTTATGTTCCATCCATTTGTGGATGGAATGTTGTATATATCTTCAACTTAGTGTCCATGTTTTCTCAAAGTGTAGTCCAACATGTACTTAGAAATCTAGTATCTATGTTTGATATGATGCTCCTTGGTATCCCAAAGTGCAACCAGACCTATTCAAAGAACATGTTTGATGATTCTTGTCCTTTTATGGTATTTTTACAATGAATAAGGATTCACATAATTCTAATTACGTCAACTACCACAAATAAATAGTCATGTCCCTTCCTAGTGGTTGGAATACCATCCAAAAAATCCATGGATACACTCTCCCATGGTTTCATAGGAATAGGTAAGGGATGGTATAGACCTTGTTTATTATTACTAGGCTTGCTTGTACAACAAAGTATGCATCCTCTGATAAATTGAGCTCCATATTCTTGTATTCTAGGCCAGAAAACATACCTTTGTAAGTTTGCAATTATCTTCCTTACAACAAAATTCCTTGTAACTTTGGAGTTGTGAGCCTCTCTTATAAGTTGCAATCTCTCACCTTTAGGAACATCGAGTTTGTCCAGCTTGTAGAGTAACCCATCCTGGAGATGATAGTCAACCTTGATGTCACCTTCTTCTACATGGAATTGGCCTTGCAATTACTGAAATACCTCCTTGAATTCCTCATCTTCTATGTATTCCTCCTTGTATTCATCATGGGTGAAAGGCTTCATATGTATAAGAGTTCCCAAAGGTGTATATTGGTTATAGGTGGTCTTGAGAGCATGTTTTCCAAATTTTTTCACTTCCCTTCTTATACTTGATGATTATATGGAACTCTTGTAATAATCACATCCAATTATAATTTCTAGTCTAATGTAGATTACTTTGGTCCTGTAAATACTACAGTGGATGGTGATCAATGTGAATGATAGTGTCCTTTCCCATCAGAAAGTGCTTCCACTTCTTAATATCTTGAACCAAGGCATAGAGTTTTTTATTGTATGTAGGGTATTTCAGGACGTCACCATGGAACATTTTAGAATGATAGCATATTAGCCTCCCTCCTTGCATCAAAACCACTCCCATAGTATACCCACTTGCATTTGTCTCCAATTCAAAAGGATTCTCCAAATTAGGTAACGAAAGAACTAGTTCCTAACTAATATTTTGCTTGAGCTACTCAAGGTGTTTTTGTTGATTATTTCCCCCACTGGAACCCCTTGATGTTGGTTTTTATGGCATGGAGAGGTGAAGCTATGACCAAATAGGAAGTTATGAAATTTTGTAGGTATTGTGTTACCCCCAAAAATATCCTAACTTCATTGACATTTGTAGGAGTAGGCCACTTGGTAATGGTCTCCATCTTTGTAGGATCAATCTTAAGTTCTCCTCCACCAACCGCATACCCCAAATACACCAAGGACACTAGACAAATTCACATGTATTGAGGTTTTTCAATAGTTGATTTTTTTTCAAGGTCTCCAACACCTGCTTGAGATGTGAGATATTCTCTCCCCAAGTAGAACTATAAACTAATATGTCATATAGATATACTACGAAAAACGAATATAAGAAAGAGCATAATACATTATTCATCAAACTCATAAATTTAGTTGGTGCATTGCATAAATACAATGGCATTACTAACCATTCATATAGGCCTTTCCTAGTCTTGAAGATGGTATTATAGGTGTCTTTTTGTCACTTCCGCACCCCTCTGCTCGGTGGAGAGGACGCGACTAACACAACTGGTATCTATCTAATCCGGGAAATCTAGCCCCATGAACGTAAAAATAAAAATGCATTGAAATAAAACATACACATAGGCATAACAATTGGAATTATACAATGGAATCAATTCATCCATTCAACCCATTAAACATGTTCATCATTTTTCATTAAGAAACAAATACAATTGCAGAGATAAAATAGACAAGATTATCTTGAAAGAAGCTTATCCTGCAACCATCTACGTCATTGCAATGTTCAAACCAACCATAGGCCAGTGTGCTCATCAATATCTCCGCAACACTTCCACCCCTGAGCTGGGCATGATTCCCACAAGGAATAAGGGAACACTAGCAGGATCACACATAGCCAAGGATATAATAATAACTCAGCCAAGCCAACACAGTTGGGTTTATCAGGCTGCAAAGGAGTTGGAAAGGCTGACTACTAAGCTAGTGAGCTCAACCCTAGAGCTATGGACACCTGTACCCGATCTATCCTGGCTTCTGAAACATCTACACACCCAACACAAGAAAGCATCCCATTCTCTGTTACACAGTACCTCAGGATATGCCTTCCCTTCCAATGCTATTTAGGATGTGCAAAGAAGTAAGCCAACCCCCTAGCTCTGTCTATGAGGTTCCTTCTCACAATAGGTTTATTAATCTAGTCAGACCACATTTCCCCTCACAAATTAGTTCAAATCACAGCACAATATGCACACATAGAAGGATACCAAAATTCTGGGTTGAGGGAAAAAAGGTTTCGGTAACAAAATGAATTACCAACATGGGTAAAAACAACCCTTTAGAAGCAATTCAATTTCTAGAGATGTTTATGGCCCTACCGTGGCCAAAAAGGACTCAAAAACCCCCAAAAATTGTGGGTCTCTTCTCCCACTCGCTGGCATTACAAAATAATGATTTCCATCTTGGAAAACAATGGGAAAATGCAGCAAAATTGTGGGGGAGGAAACCCAACTACTGATAATTAAAAAAATGATTTCCCAGCCTGATGAAAATGAGGTAAACAACCAAAAACATGAATGAACACACACACAGGAAGTTCCAGCTGCCTCCAAGAGCCCAGCATGAAGGAAAGTGGTGACGAAAAAATGAAAATGTGAAAGCATGTTGGAATGGGCAGACATTTTTGGGTTTTTACTTTCCCAAGGAGTCAAAAATGCATTTCCCAAAAACTGATGGCTTCTCCAATTCGAATTTGGATGGCCATACCTTTTCCATCCCATGCAATAACCAACTCAACCAATTTCTGGTAGTAATAAATGATTGGGTGAATAAGAAAAGAAAGGTAGTTGACATTTTGTTGGGTTCTTCCTTTGACAATTTTCTTTTCCCCATTGGCCCAAGGGTTTGAATACCCCCCCCCCCTTATCCTTAGGAAATCATGCCCCCATATCATTATTTGTTGCATTGACCTAGCTAGTTGTGGGTCTGTAATTAAATTGCATATTTACATGATGTTCAAAATTATAATGTGTTGGCTAGCACACACTACTACATTTTGACCAAAAATCCGACGGCTATCATGTCGTATTTTCGACACTTCTCTGTCGCATGAACGACACTTTGATTTTTTTTAACCGTCGGAAACTTTTCGTCGGTGATCCGACACCTAGGTACCCGTCGCTTAAGCGACACATAGATAACCGTCGCTTAATTTTACAGTGTCGGTTAAGCGACGGAATTTCTTTGACAGTACTGAAATTTTTTAATGAAATAACTCTTCATTCCGTCGGTAAAGCGACAGCAGTTCCGTCGGATAAGCGACGGATTCAACTGGGGCTGTCGTATAAGCGACAAGATATTCCGTCGCATAACCGACGGATATGGACTATAACTGTCGGCAAAGCGACATTGATAAATGTCGATTAAGCGACGGATAGAAACTAACTTGTCGGAAAAGAAACATTTATTAACGTCGATTAAGCGACGGATAGGGATATGGAGCGTCGGTTAAGCGACATTTATGAATGTTTTTAAAAAAGAAAAACGCCTACAGAAGCGTTGGTTAAGCGATGTCTGTAGGCGTTTTTTTAAAAAAAAATCATTTATCAATAAGGCACATTATTCGCATTTCCTTATTGTTTCTTCCTTTATAGTCTATTGTGTTTATATCCTCGTTTCTTCCCCAATTATTTGTGTATGCCTTGCAAATCCCTTATTTTGTGTGTTTATGTAATCGATAATACATGTTTTCTAAAAACTCATGCTGATTCTCTTGTCTTCTCTATTCTCTAACACGTTTTTGTCTGGAATCAAGCAAGAATGAAACAAATGAAGGTTATTCAAACTTTGTAAGACCAGCATCGTACCTTACTTGGTTGCTCTTAGGTTGATCAATTAAGACCTATTGACTAGGGTTGATGCACAATTGGATGAGGTTGTGGACTTTATCAGTGTCAAGATAAACTTGAGACACATTCAAAACCTTTGTAGACCTAAATAAGGCCTTTCATGACGTCACTTTCACATAATTGATTGTGAAATACCAACTCTTGTTAGATAATGGTTAATCATGGCTTTACTCAATCGTCCTTTCTTTGTAAAACCATCTAGGACCTTGCTTTTGAAGGTTTGCCTTTAATTAAAAGAACACAATTTGTGATCTCTCTATTCAATTTTGGGCTAGATCAAAATCACCAAGAAAATAACTTCAAATACAAAGCGTTGGACCTTTAAACACCTCATAGCTGATGTGACTAAAGTCTTTTTGCAACCCAACCCTTCTTATTATTTTGAAATCGAGACTTCAAATTACAACGGATTCAATTCTGTCATGTTACTCTTAGAGACATTAATGGATGCATATTCTTCCAACTGGTAATTTCAATCGACCTCGACTCAAAAAGCTTCCAAGACCTTACAAATAATTATTGCAAGTTGTCTTCCTATTTTGAGTTAATTTGTCTGGATTTGTGAGTAATGATTAAAATATTGCTTTACATCCTTGATTTTTCATTTCCTTCCGTGTATG
>LPNX010886675.1:0-31618 GCA_001517045.1 Pseudotsuga menziesii
GCGTCACCCTTTTCTCTGTTTGGGGGCGTCTTGCTGCTGGAGCATTCACCGGAGACAGGAGAGATCAGTTCTTCTCGGATCCAGTTCTCAGTACTTGCAAACTTCATCTGTAGCAGTTCAGCCGATTATCAGTGGTAAGTGTGTATTCTGTCTCACAAACCCTAACCCTAATTTTTCCTATAAAATAGGGATTTTTGGCTGGCAGTCTGTAAGCCCAGTTATATCCGCATAATTGTTCAGAAATAGAAAATATCAGTATTTGGGATATTTCAGATGACATCCCAAAAGATATTCATGGCATGCAGAAAACAGAGCCACTCATTGAATTTGCCAAACCGGTGGAAGGTGATGAGACAAGCAACGCTGGCAGACTGGAAGAAGAGTTGCCTAGGACAAATCAAATTGTGGAAGAAAAGATCGAGTTGATCAAGACTAAGAAAACCAACGCCCCACCTTTTCTTGTGACTCTTGAAATTTTAAATCACAAGGTCCATAATTGTTTGGTAGACTCTGGATCATCCATGAATGTTATGCCTCTGGCAGTTTGCAAAAAACTTAATGGGTAGCTAAAACCTACTATTTGGGATGTTACTCAACTTGACGAAACCGGTGTCAAAGTAGTAGGGGAAATGGAGGATGTTCTGATCCGATTAGCTGCAAATAAAAGGACATGTCATTACATTGACATCATAGTAGCAGACATCCCTGATGGATATGGAATGATCCTGAACCGAGATTGGACAGCAAGATTAAATGGGTACTTTGCTTCAGACTGGTCTCATTTGTGGTTACCTCAGAAGGATTTTAGCTGTTTTTGAACCTAAGACGAGAGGTAAGAACCTGCGCAGCACATTGTGTAGTTCCGTGCATCTTTATCACCCTGCATGATTAAGATAGGCATGTGCATTGCATATATTAAGTCAAAAATACCAATGCCGGTGGACCGGGCTGCAACCGGTAAACCCTTGTGTTACTTTGACCTACGGTAGCCGGACCGTAAACCAGACGTATTCCCTACACCAAACAGTCAACGGGCTAGTTGGGAACGTTGATTGGGGAGAATCCTTTACTGTTGCCGCCTGCGAATTTCCAGGCCTCAACACATTCCTAGCACTTTAGAACTATTTTGGTTGATCTTGGTCCATATTTATTCCTTGGAGGATTTAGTAGTTGATGATCACTCAAACATTGTACAATAGACCCAACTTTTGATTGTTTTATCCTATGTTGGTATTATTGAGCCTAATTCATGAGTTAGTGGGCCTCCTTGGTGTTTGGGTGGGTGCCACTTGTTGATTGAGCTGCTTTGGTGGTTTTGTAAATCTTTTGTGGAGGCTACACTTGGTTTTGTAACTCCCATTTGTACAATTTTTCCCTCATTCACTATTTTTAGCTTTAACACCTCAAAATTTGTGTAAATAATTATGTAACACCTTGTGTAAATACTTGTGTAAATCTTGTGTAAATCCTTGTCTAACCCCGCCTTTGTTATTTTGGGAAGATGCCTTAGCTTGTGTAACACCTCACCTCACTAATTTTGATTCCTCTTCATGTATGATGTGTACACACATGAATTAGAGTTAGGTGGAGTGGCTTGGAGTCACTCTCCTTGAAATTGGAATTGCTTGGGTTGAATTGGATTTAACCTTTTGTGGTTGAATTAATCCCCTTGGATTGGATCAAGTTGGATTACCTTGGTTTGGGTTGACCCCATTGAGTTAAAATTACCTTCTTTGGTCTATAAATACATGTTTGATATCCTTGGTTTGGGGTTATTTTTTTCTTGGTTCTGTTGGATGGTTGTTGATTATGATTGTTCATACCTTGGACGGCAAGATCTTGGTAAGCTTATGAGATTAGGAAACCATGAATGCTCTGATATGTAAATGAATTTTGTTCTTGAAGCACTGTGATCTTGTATTATGTTTGCGGTAATATCGAAAAACTTTGGTGTAGTATCTCTGTTTCCATTACTTGTTGCTATCCTAGACTTGCTTAGAAATCATGATGGTGAATTCCGATATCCCAATGGCCTAGGGGGTCTGGATTACCATTGCAGCTGATAGTGGGGTGGAAGAGGAAGTACCATAGAATTTTGGATTCTCAAAATGGTATTGTTTAGTGCACCTCTATTGTGGATATGTGGCCCTAGCTCGGGGTGGCTTGTCAAAGTTAGATTTGGCTTGGCCGTGCCATAGGATGGGTGGAATGTGGTCTGAATGATGCTAGTTGCGCATTGATAAGATAAGTGATTTATCTCATGTTTATTTAATATAATTGGATTTTATATGATTTATTTATGGATGCACATGAAATGCTTGATGAAATGTGTGAGTTATTTGTAGAATATTTCTCTCATAAACTTTAATCTATTTATGAAATTAAATTTTATGAAGGAATTGGAAACTAGATTTTGGGATTTTGCACACAAATTGTTTGAGGAAATAATTATTTGGTACCTATGATAAAAAACTGATATTTCTTCCCATGTTCATTGTATAATGTGTATTTTTATGGTACAATAACCTCAGAATGGTTTAAGACACTTCTCTTTGATGCTTCTACCTTTTATTAAGAAACTAGTTCTTCGATCGGACTATTTGGCATAGTTTGGAGAATTGGTACATGAAGTGTATGTAAAAATGATTGAGTGTTCATTTTATAACTATGTATGATAAACAATATTTAAATGTGTTTGAAAATGTGAGGATAAATATTCCTGGCAGTGTTGGGGAAATATCTGCCAAAACTCTAGATCAATTTCTAATTTCTAGCTCCTTCAATGGAATTGTTTTGACTAGATTTGTGACTTTGCATATGAAGTGTTTGAAAAAATGTTTGAATGAGATATACCTATATTGTGACTTATAAAACATGTTATTTATAACTCTAATTGCATTTGAATGATTATATGAGATGTGGATTTAATTATTCTAGTGATGCCTAGAATTACTAATCAATTCAAATGAGTAGTATTAAAGAGTTTTGTGAGATGTTTAATGGAATATATATGGGTGGAAATATACAATCATATGACTATAAGTGACCCCTGATATGTTGTCATGAACTACAATATTCATATATTTCTCTTTATTTTTCAATTGGAAAGTTAAACTCGAAACTAGGTACAATGCAGTGAAAACAACCATATGCTCTATTCTTGGTACTTTAATTGTGTTGTAGAATGATATTTTCCATATATTTACCTTCACCTATTTGTTTCTCGGAACTCGATACAATTGGTTTGATTGAATTCCTAGCAATGTTTATTAACTAGTTGTACTGATTGAACTTGAAATATTCTATGTTTATCTACTCGGATCAGACATGCAAATGTATTTTATTTTGCTATATGTGCATTCTTAAATATGTGTATAATGGTTGTAATTTCACTTTTTGATTCATTGGAATTTTTGCATGTCAAATTTGTGCAAGGCTAGTTGTTAGTATTGTACAACTAGTTAACTAGTTCTTGTTGAATAATTTTCATAATTACTATGTTTAATTAATTTGAAAGTGGTAATTAGGCATGATTTACATGTTATTAGGTGTTAATTATCCATTGGACTTGTTCAAATTTGGTTAAATGATAAAAAAATGAAATTATATTAAGTACCCTCAATTATGTGCTAAGTGTTGTTAAGTATCGTAATCATAACACTAATTACTGGTTGATCATGATTAAGAGTAAATTGACTTTAGAAGCGGAATTTATGTCTAAAATGGATTAGAATCGATATGTGATGTTTCTAGAAGGTGTTAGTAATCCTTCCCAGCCCTTGGATTATATGTTGGAATAGTTATTGAATTTATTTTAATTTATTGGTAATTAAAGGGATTTTGTCGTGATTAAATATTAAAAAAATAAATTTATTACTTGTTTAACTATTCTGCTGTGCTAAAATGTTCTAATTAGCCTTAGAGAGATAATGATATGTGTGTGATATGTCCCTCATATCCATTAATATTCTCGAGGTACATTACAATGTGTGATCCCGAGAGTGACAAAACATGGTATGTGAGACCCATCGAAAGATATGTTATGTCCTAGTGCCTTACCTTTTATACATACACCACGGCATGGACATTGAGAACCAATATTGGTATGTCAATTCTCAAAACAATGGACACATTTCACTCATATGCCAAATATTTTTTATGTAGTACATTTGTGGTCTTTTGGGGTGTTACATGACCCTTTTGACTTAGTGGAAACTATATGAACAGAGGCCCTAGAAGTTAGTCCCAAACCATGGCCTATTTGTAAGAAATTATACATGGTGTTATACATCCCAAGATGACCACCATATCCCACACACAAGCCTAAAATTCCCTCTATAAGGCCTATCTGATGGACTTGATCCTCACATATAGTTAGGGGTCATTTATGGGTAATTATGGGTAAATGAAGGCTAACTAGGGGTGAATTAGTGATAATTTAAAGGTACTTTGTGGTCGATTAGGGGTAATTAAGTGTCAATTAGGGGTAATTATTAATTAATTAGTAATAATTAGGGGTTAAAACAGACCAATTGCGAGGTAATTAAGGGTTAATTAGTGGTAATTAGGGGCCAATTATGGGTTAACCATGGGCTATTCATGGTAATTATGGGTAAGTAGGGGTCATTTAAGCCCAAGGGCTTATCTAGACCACTGGGTAATTCCAAGGATTTTGAGGATTTATCTAGGTTCATGGTGGCATGTGCCCATTTCAAACCCCTATGCGTGAAGCAAACTAGTCTGCATCGATGGGTTTACTAGGGAATATACCATATACGAATGTTTGGAAGCATCCCTTGGGTTTATCCATGAAGATTTATTTTGAAAAATGTAGGGTCATTTAGAGGTTATCTAGGGTTAATTAGTGGTCAAGTGGGGCCATTTAGGGGAAATTAGTGGTTTATTGGGGGTGATTAAGGGTAAATTATGAGGTTAATTAGGGGTCAATTAGAGTGTAATTAGAGGTAAATTTCAGTATTCTTTGAGAGAATGGATATTGAAAACATACCTAAAAAATATATTTAGGGGTAGTCCTTCTAAAACCCCTCAAAAAGTCATGAGAATTTAACTTTTGGTGGTGCACTTAGAAACACCGCCTTCAAAAGTAAAATTCTCTTGAATTTTTTTTTGGGGGGTGTTTATAAAACCACCTTGAAACATATAGTTAGGGGTGATATTTCTTAACCCCCGCCCCCTTCCCCACAAATGTCATGAAACTTTAACAATTGGAGGCATGCTTTTACAAACCATTGCTGAAAGTTCAATTCTACAGACTTTGGGGGTGGGGGGGGTGGGGTGGCGGGGGGATTTTAAAAACCATTTTGAAAAATAAATTTAGGGGGGGTTGTTTGAAAACCCTCCATGATCCCCCCCCTCCCCCCCCATCCAAAAAAAAAATCATGTAAATTAAACTTTTTTTGGGGGGGTGGGGGGCGCGGGGGGGATTTTAAAAACCATTTTGAAACATACATTTAGGGGGGGTTGTTTAAAAACCCTCCATGAGACCCCCCCTGAAAAAAAATAAAATCATGGAAATTAAACTTTTGGGGGAGGTTTTTAAACAACTGCCCAAAAAACTCTAATTCTCATGACTTTTAGGGGGTAAAACTCCTTCAAAAACACCTTTAGGGGGGTATTTATATACCCCTTCCCCCACCCCTCCTCCTTGAAGTTAATAAGGTAAAATACATATGTTCTTGAAATATATGTATCAAATGCCAATTTTTAATATTTTCACATATTTTTGTATTACCTTTATCCCTCTTAGTTTTCCTTTTCTTATTCATATCCATATTTAAGAGAGAATTTTGTCAAGGAGGCTTTCAAACTAAAATAAAATAAAAATTGATTGGTAAAGGTAATACCCTTAAACTTTGATTAACCTCAATATTTCAAGGATTTATAGATTTCTTTTAAATATAAAATTAACATAAAAAATATGGAAAAATAGTGGTGCACAAGAGGTGACAATCTTATGTGTACAAGTATACATTTTTGAAGAAATTCATTAGTAATGTTAGAAGAAAGTGAATTTGAGTTATACTGATTTACCATTAAAAAAATTTATATATTCTTGAAGCTTAATCCATTTCCTTGCATTAGCTAGCACCAACCCACTTGAATTTCTAACCTTCTAAATCCATGATCAAATCATATGTCTCCTCCCTCTTTGTGGATTCAAGTCCTTTATTCAATCCAATCTTTTACTTAGGATTTCCATGACATATTTTTTTCCTCTCACAAAATGTTTTCTTCTATCCCCATAGAGGAACCGATTTTTCGAATTTTTCGAACTAACATTAGACATTAGGTTCAATCCCTAAAATATTAAGGTCTTTCTTAATGAATGATATAAAAGAAAGAGACTAGGTTCAATAAGGTCTTCCTTGATACATTATAAAAAAGAAAATAAAATAGACAGTAGGTTCACTAACGTATAAATAGTAAAACTATTGCTGCTTGATGCATGAAGTAAACTGAAATAAAATATAATATTACTTATGAAAATATCAATAGTTGTGTTTATGATATTATTAGGCATCTTTAATACACATCAATATTATTGGCCAATCATGATTCTTAACATTTAAGATTAAAATCAAGATTATTGCCTAATCACGACTTGTGAGAATTGAGCTTGAATTTAAACTATGAGCACTTCACACAATAGTCTCATCATGTAAGTTTTTTTTTTAACAAAAACCTTAAGATATTATATTATATTAAAAAATTTGTAGCCAACCAAGCATACAAATATAGGAGGTTTGCGACCTGCATAAAATACAGTAAAAACCCAAAATTACAGCGTTGTTGGAGCTGAAAACTAGAGTCTTAAACTTTCAACTATGCCAAAGTAAACTTTTGTCACCCTTCAAAGGGTAGATTCGAAGATAGACACCTAAAATAAAAATGCAAAAAAACATAAAATATCCATTGAGCTAGAATTACTCTTGCTTCTTTCCTTTTGAGTCTTTGACTTGATGAACAACTGAGGCTTCCTCCATTTCCTGATCTCTGGTAGGGGAGTCATGGATATGGTTTCTTTGGTTCATATTGAACAACTTTTGCAAATCCTCCTTCATATGACCTATAGTACCCGTTAACTCATACAAATCTCAGTGGCTGTCTTCAATTCAGGTATCTTAATTTTGCATCTGACGAGTCATCCAATTGAAATCTTCCATTGTTTTGCTTCCTTCAGTTACACCTCTATTCACTATGTCATAGAGCCATCTTAAATGTTGGTTGATATCCTTGAGAGAATTCTAGAGGTATTCAAGAGTAACTTCCTTGTCTGCCATTTCTTTCTTGGATGAAATTAGAACTAAGAGCGCTGCAAGGTCTTTCACTTGAGGACAATATTTGCTTGAGATGCTTGGGGGCTCCAAGGAGAGGGAGAAAACCCTTCAAAGGGAGAGTTTGTTGCACCAGTCAACCAATTCTCTACACCCGAAGAAGGACCATTCACTGAGCCAAAATTATCAGAGGCTGCATTAGACGACTGGTTCGCATCACCAAAAGAAAATTCTTTCACACAAAAATGTGACAAAAATCATACCCTGCTTCTGATTTAGCATACCCATCGCAACTCTAACAACTTTAATGCCAGGGAAAATGCTTTCTAGGACAAATAAACCCTTCTCTGCACCGACTAGAACGAGCTCATATCTCGATGAAAAGGGAGCATAATGAGCATTGGGAGCTGAAGGAGGCTTCATTTGGAGGACGTCCTCGGATCGTGCGAACATTCCAATCCATCTGTGCAGGGCAAGGATTACATTTAAGTCCATCACATGGGCTGTGAAGGGACATAGAGGCACTGAAATCCATGCTTCTTGGCGGCTGGAAGATCGCCGGAAAGAGGTGGAATTTCTCCATTCTAGAATGTTCGTTTCTTCCATGCTTGACACAAAACGCATGAGGGATGTTCTTGTGCTGGGTTTAGACCACCCCTGGGACCTTTTAAGCATACAAATGTTCTTAGGGGACATAAAAAATATTGTTCAAATTTCCCTTCACCTTGGTAGATTCCATTTTTAGCTTGGCACCTTGGTTTGCCAGCTTGTGAACCTCTGAATTGTTACATGAGAGGATGTGGAGATAGGAGACTTGAGCATTTGCAGTGACTTGATGAATGTGCTCATATATTATTTTTATTTTGACTACTCTTTTGTTGTATCCATTGCTCATTTTGAAGATTACTTGCTTGGAATATCCTAGCACACTGATTTTGGTGATATTGAGTTGCCTCGCTCGATTCAATCCGAAAAAGAGCTCAAGCCCAAATTTCATTATTGTTTTTTAGACCATGTCCCTAGGCATATGACGACACTATATTTTCTCCGGGATCAAAAATGATCCCACCCGCACGTGCCTCCTCGGGTCTCATCATGTAATATTTAAATGAACTTGAATTTAAACAATTAGCACTTCACACAATAGCGTGATCATGCAAGCTTAAGTAATTCTCTGTGGCATTAACATGCCTACAAATATTTGAAAAAGACAAGCCAATAAATATTTGATTAAATTCTTTCAACACTTGTATGACCTTTCCACTCTTAAGTAATTATTATTGGCATAATAATACTAGGTTGTTGTTATTATCAGGATAATATATTTTAGAGAAAAAAAAATATTTCATTGGTCCAACTACACAAATAGATACATAGTTTAATTACTAGATTACAAGTGTATCATTTTTCATTTAAAATAATTTAAAGTGTAATTAAAAATTTCCAACCATAACTTTTCCACATTTTTCCTAATTATTCAAGTATTCTTTTAGAAAATAACTTTTTCACATTTTCATAATCATTCACATATTCCTTTATAAAATAGCTTTTCCACATTTTTCCTGTTCATTCACATATTCCTTTACAAAAAGCTTGGTCTAAAAATTAGATGATTTTTGGGTTTTATTAATGGTTGAATCTGTTTTTACTAATTCAAATTTTGTAAAATAAAAAAAGCCTATTTAAATGAAAAACTATCCTCCTGAAAATCAATAGTTTCCCCCAAATAATAGAACATTTAGATAATTTAGTTACAGATTTTTTAACAAATACTTTCATCTATGATCCATCAATATTTTCACTCAATAAACTAAACTATATCATAGTGCCTTCATTCATGAGATATTAAAGAATACCCTTAATTTCAATAGATATTAATCAATACCTACCAAAATCCTAAAATCCCACTTTCCCAATACATATTTAGAAAAACCTTAACTTTATAAAATATTTATTTTTATTAAACACTACATTTTATAAACCCAGTAACTATAAAAGCCATACCCTACTCCCCACTCCATACTTCCAACAACAAAATAAATCTCCTTTTGATCCACCCACCGTCCAATACAACCTAGGAATTCACTGGCATTCAAGCTTAGAATTGAAACAGTAAAAAAAATCATACATTTAGTTAAGGAACCAAACTCAGAAATCGGTGTCTAAATGCGAACTGAGAAAAATGTGGCTGATGCAATTGGGGAAGGACAAGTTCACTTTTTGATTAAAAGAAAAATTAGCATGTATCATCTTGTTGTTGGGCGTCTCTCGAATCCATCGAACACTTTGTGACTGTGGCCTGAGTGGAAGTGTTGAAATATTGATAGTTAGGAAAATTATTTTACTTTCCATGTTTTCAAATGTTTTTTTAATAATGCATCATATTGTCATCAACTGATTTAGATCTTGGAGTAATCATTTGTGTTTACTCATTGGACTAAACTTGTGATTGAGAAATTCTTTGAGAAAGGAGATTTGTATTTCAATCCATACTGGTCCTGTTATTCCTGCGATTTCTATCTCTGTATTCAGAATCTTCCAATGTGATGCGATTTCTATCTCTGTATTCAGAATCTGCCAATGAATCACATTTATATTTATAGGTTGAAAATAAACCATTTGCATCTTCTAATACCTTTTGTGCTTTTATAATGAATTACGATAATCAGAATCTTCCAATGAATAACATTTATATTTATAGGTTGAATATAAACCATTTGCATCTTCTAATACCTTTTGTGCTGTTATAATGGATTACGAAAATGTGCAGAATATTTTGTAGTCAAGCAATAATACTCACTAAAGGTTTATCGTACAAGGAATTCCATGTTTGGAGTCTAAAAGGCCAAAAGAATACATGGACAACCCAAGCGAAAATGGAACATGCACTTTAGGGTTTTAGACATCGTTCCTTCCCGTAAGCTCAGCGTGAACCGACGGGATGAGTTGAATCATTTGTGCAAACTTGTGAGAAAGTTGGTGAGGGCCACTTGTAAACTCTACCAGGTTATCCAAATCGCGATTTCTCTGGAATCTGATAGGTTTTCTACGCCATTGAAGGGCTAAATAAATTAGTTCCATTGGTATCAATTGACCTTCGTCTTGAATGACAGATTGGATTCGTTCATACAACTGGGGGGACCAGTCATCTAACATTACATCTACATAGTTACTCAGTACATCAGGAACCAAACGATGATTACTGAGGCTAAGTGCATCTTGCAGATCCATGTTTTCTCTCTGCTGTGCATAGCGTTGTTCCAAAGCTTGCATGGAACCTTCAACGAGGTACGACTCCACAAGGGAACGAAGGAAAATCTTCGTCCAGTCTATCCGTCCCGCCATTTATACATGGACTGCTTTTTGGAACAGTGGGCTAAATAATCAGCACGCTGGATGTGCATTTATAAACATAGAAATCTTGGAAAACCATTTTATATAGCGAGTCCGTTGATCTTCTACATGCTCGAACTCGAAACTTTTCGAGTGTTTACGATCTTGAAGCCACAGTTACAGTCCCCCAACAATATTTACAACATCACCCATTATCGCGCTGTGCATTTATAAAGCTACATTTCTGAGAAAATCTCGATTGTATTGCGAGTCGCTTGACTTTCTATATGCTCAAAGCGTTTTCGAATGTTCACGATTTTGTTTTCGACATTAAAAAAAATTCTGTGAATAAAATCAATTACATTTTGTAGTGCCGATTTGAAAGCATGAGTAATATATGTGAAATATGACATATAACATTTGACGTAAACGATCTTCAAGACTGAAATAAAAGTAAACTTTTAAAGTATACTAGTACATAATACTCAATGACAAAAAAACATATGAACATAATTGTTGTAAATAGCATGTTAAAGAAGTGAAAACATATGACCTTATATGATTGTCCTAGTGGATACACATATCTATTTGTTCGAAAAAACAACTAACTCCTAATGAAACTTGATCTAAAGTCATCCATAATAAAAAGATATGTAATATCCTTATATCATAAAAAAAAAATGAAAACTGTTCAGCATATGTAACTATGACAAAATAAAAAACCTCCAAAGTAATCCATAATAAAAAGATATGTAATATCCTTATATCATAAAAAAAATTGAAAACTGTTCCGCATATGTCACTGTGACAAAATAAAAAACCTCCAAAGTAATTTATAATAAAAAGATATGTAATATCCTTATATCATAAGTTAAAAAAAATGAAAACTGTTCGGCATATGTTACTCTGACAAAATAAAAAACCTCCAAAGTAACTTAAAAAACAGGAGGACCTTGTAAACTTTTTTATATATGTTCCTATTCTGATGCCCTCTTTGCCAAGAATCTCTAGTAAGTTCAGAATGGGCCTGCATCAACATTCTTTTCTTTATAAGATGTTGAAAATTGATCTATTGAAAAGAACATGCAAGTGTAATTAATTGATCATATAATTGCCTTTGGAAAGTATTATGATTTTTTTTTCATTCAATAACCAATAATTATCACAAAATATCTCTAAGTTTTGGATAAGAGCATGAAGCTCACTTGTTGTTAGAACATAATCCTAAACTAGCTTTCAAGCTGAAAAACTTTGTATCAATCCTCATTTAATAATTTATTTTGAACAACTCCATCCAAATAGGCCTAAGCCTAAATTTCTTAATAAATTCTAGAATTATAAATCTGGGCTTACAACTTCATCATCTTGATTAAAAAAGTTTAATACCAGCATATATTCATTTTAAAGGGGATCTACAAAGAGCCAAGAGGGATCAAATCTTTGAAGGTGTAAACTTATTTTTAGAGTGTAAACCTTGATGAACCATTTTCCTTTATCTAATTTGTGTAATTTTATATATATTCCATTGTAAATGTTTTAAATCTTATTTGACCCTACATGTTATTTTTTATAATATTTTATTATTTTTTATTATACTTTATTATTATTTTTAAAAGGACGAGTGTAAGGAGTTCCATAGCTCCCCCTATGTGCCTCTTCCGCGCAATGACCATATTATACATGTCACAAGTCTTAGAAGAGTGAATTTAGTCTTCATTAATTTTATGGTTAGGCCTCGATTTGTAATGCCCAATTTTGACCTTATTACCTAAAATACCATTACCTGCTTGTATTTGCTTATTACTATGGAACTTCATTCCTTTGATGACAACATGGACTTATATATTTATTATTTTGTGGAATTTGTATATATGTGTGTGATGTTAATATTATGAATTGTGTTCATGTTTTGATTATGTATCTAGCATGCAAATTTAATAGATGATGGTACGTGGATACTGATTTAAAGTTATGTATTGAATAAGTGAATATGATTCCAAATGCATGGTACAAAATTATTACATTGTTGTTAATTATTGATGAAATATGTATACATGTCGATGATTGCACGATATTACATGACATTTTGTTATGAGACAAACTCATAGGTTTAGAAGAGATAAGGGTTAGCTGAGCCCTACATAATGGAGGTACCTAGGTGGTATGCTTTCCAAAAAGGATAAGGTATGCGAATGCATTGTTATTGTTATGTATGATTATTTTTATTATCATGATGTATGGGCATGTGTGCAGTTTCAGGAAACTCAACCGCCCAAATTGGTTATTCGATGACAAAACCCGAGTACAACAGTCGTAGCACGGTCACTATATCGATGCAGACATATTTCCTTGTTCCATTAGGGGGGTGGAGCATTACCCACCCTTTATCCCTGAAACCCAGAATCATGGGAGGTCTGTGTTATGACATTCTCCCCAAGGTGTGTTATGATGACTAGTGGGCGCCTACTAGAGAAGCTTCATTGACGGAGTCGACACTTTTGCTTATGAGTTTTAACTGGAGTCAGGTCATGTAGTTGACGCTCCAAGGTAGTCCAATAGAGGAAGGATATGATGCTAAAGTTAATTGTGAATAATATAGAACAAAGTAGCTAGATAGGATTGTCGTGAAAGTTTTAAAAGAGAAACTGATTAACTGTGTCGAAACCCTTTTCTTGATTCTTGTGTTGCGTTTTAGTATATTATGTTGGTGCCATAACTTATTATGATATGAGTTAGTGAATAGACATTGAAAATTCCTGTTAAAGTATGCATCAACAAATAGTAACTTGTGTGGTTATGTGTGATGTGTTGTTGAGTGCTACTGGTATACCTACATGAGATATGCAAGCATTAGCTATGCTTACATAGATCATCTAAATATGTTGTATGTATTATCTAATACGCTATCAAAACATGATTTGGACACATGATTGTCAATGGTTACATTATAAACAATATTTCCTATCTTAGCTAGGAAATGATACTGTTACATCAAGATTATAAATGAATGGTTAATTAATCATGATTAGGGTTAATTATTAATTATGGTCGATATAGGTAATATAATGCTAATGATGTTAATTAGTGGCTAAGAATATTGTTAATAACTTGGTGGACAAATGTTAATGATAATTAATAATGTTAACAATATTGTGGTAAATTAATTGGGTGTGTGCAAGAAGTTGAGGGACCTTTTAGATGCAATGGTGGACTGAAGTCAATCACTCTTAATCCAAAGAAAATAAATCATCCCAAGAAATCCCAAACCTGCCAAGCCCAGTCCCAAGGCTGGCAATAGGCATGCCAACTAGGATAGTAAGACAAATCATGCCTTTGTTTTAGTGAAGAGAATCACGTGTGTGATCTCCTTCACTAAAATGGAGGCGCGATTTGGAAAGCCTGTTTTTAAAAAAAATTGGCCTAGGCCGTCTTTTTCTCCTAACCACGCGGCTATTGGACGAACAAGGACCAACTCTCAATTGTGCAAATGCGATTTTGGGTGTGCTTGAGCCCTCCATCTCCACCTTTGGATAAACCTCCCCTTTGTGAGGTATTTTCCTCATTTCTTTTCATGTTTTTTTCATTTTCTTCATCAATTTATTTGCCCTAGATTGAAAAATTAAACCATATTAAATGAAATTATGGCCAATTGAAATAAAAACCCAATGGAATTGCCCAATTGAAACAAAAACCCAATGGAAACAAGAACCCCAATGTAATTGGCCAGTTGAAACCAATTCCTCAATTTAATGATAAAAATTAAATAATTTTGATTATTTAACAAAACTCCCATGCCCAATGGAAACCAAAACCCCAATTAACTCAAAAAACAAATGAATATATTGGTGTTTTTTCCTTGTCATGTTTTATTTTTTTTTCACATTTTGTACACTCTAATATTGAGTCTTTAAGTTGTGTATTTTATATAGTTGGTTGTGATATGATCCAAACCATCCCATTGTATCTATGATAACAATTATTGATGTAGGAATTGACAAGTGGCCTCATCTAAAGGAATTACCCTGCCTTATAGAAATATAGTCACCCTCATTAACAATAGCTACCATAGCCATTGAATATCACCCTCATCAAAATGCTAATAATCTTCATTATTAATAAATGGCTTAGAAATTGATTACCAAATTCATTCAACAATAGCCACTCTCATTAACAATAAATAGCTTATGAATAGACTAACACTCTAACAACGTGATCCATAACTAGAATAGAGACTAACTACTAGTCTCATCCATATTACAATTCCCCTCATTAACAATAATTAAAACATGAAATAACTACCAATCTCATTAATTATCCCTAACTACAACCCTTTTCATTTAAATATTAGTTTCCCAATTGAATTAACTAAAATTATTATTGAACAATAACCCCCTTTAATTAAATATAGTAAAACTAACATCCTAATCCAAATGATAACAACAAAGTTCAACAATAGACTCTATCAACGTGAAGATACATAGGTAGGTTGATGTATTTGATTAAACATGCTAATCACATACTAGATCATACATGATATTTAATCCAGTGGAACCCTTGCAACCATAAAATCCATAAAGTTCTGCTAAATAGCCTTTGGATTCCAAAAAATATCACACTACAACAAATAATTACATATCTAACAAAATCGTTGCCTATACTTGTATTTTATTCATCAACATCACATTATTCCGCCTATTCTTTACTGTAAAATTCAAGATCAATTTTTAAATTTTCATGATAGATTTAGTTTATATGTCAATAGTTATATAGTTTTCAGTTCTTAGATATGTCATTATATAATGTGTTTATATTTCTAATGATATTTTATTTGTATTTATGATTGCAATGGCTACTATGGATTGTAACAATGCAGAGATATTGAGGTTCATTGGCCATTTGAGAGAGATTGGTTCGGCTTGGAGGGGTGGAGATGAGCTTCGCCGCTCCCTGTCAGATTCATTGTTATCTATTGTTGATACGATCGCAAGATCGAATGATGCATTGTATAGCATCACATCTTACAGGGAGAGGAAAAGGAGACAATATATGCTGATGAGTTGAGTTACAATGAGGTAAAAAGGCTGAAAATAACAAAAAAAGCCATCTATTCATTGTTTAGACTGCCTAGGATGGATGACATCCCGAAGATCAGCATGCCACATATTTCTATTGAGTGGTGCAAGTTTCCACCCATCAGAGGGAACTTGATGGATAGGTGGTACATGGTTTTTGAAATCCCCCTTCACAACAATAGGGAAGTACTGATGTACTTCCTCCAAAAATTGTATGCTGAGTTGGTGATGGGGAAACATGTCAACTATTTTGACATGTTGGGCTTCCAGGGAGTTGGTAGGGGAATGCCCCAACACTGACCCCATGCTAGGCATAGAGATGCC
Organism: Pseudotsuga menziesii; assembly: GCA_001517045.1. Lineage (NCBI taxonomy): Eukaryota > Viridiplantae > Streptophyta > Pinopsida > Pinales > Pinaceae > Pseudotsuga > Pseudotsuga menziesii. Next base: position 16,025 of record LPNX010886675.1, read on the forward strand.
AATCCACAGATACCTGCACCCCGTGCCCAGCTACCGAGGGCAGACATCCCTCCTACACATGACATGGTTTCCCAGACACAGGATGCATTTTTGACTCTAGCTGAGATGGTCTCTCGACACATGACCACTATTGACCATAGAGCACCCTATTCCTCTACTGGTGTACAACCACCAGCTTCTGGTGGTGGAGAGACATCTGTTGGTGGGCATAAACCGACATCCCATGTTCCTCAGAGTGAGCCATAGGTCTGCACATCGTGTGGGGGACCCTATTATGGTCGTGGACCAAGACATGGTACCACTACGATGGATGGTGGTCAGGTAAGGACATTGTTTTAAAACTCTGTTATTGTTCAATTTTTAATTGTTCCATACTATATCTAACATATTAAAAGATTCGTAATATATATGCAATACTTACTCTTGCAGGAGATTGATGCCTCTCACAGGGGTGGTACTGCACCCAATGTGGTTGTACCCAATGCCTAGAGAACCATAATTGAGGTAATATTTAAACACTTGTCATTTTGTTATTACATGTATAATTTTGTTAATGCATGTGTTAGTCTTGATTAATTTATTAAAATGTCTAATATTTACAATTTTTGAAGTTGCAGGAACCCCACTTAGAACGTGATGCTGAAGACATTGATATCAACGACACAGTCCAAGGTGGAATTTATGACTACTTGAAGAATGTAAGTACATGGGTTATGGTTGAATCTTGTTCGAATTATTTAAATTTCTTACTGTACGCTCCTTTATAGATCGCTAATGTAAATATAAATTTTAAACTTGTAGATGGTAGAGGCATTTGAAGAGGGGCAAGAAATTGATGGAAGCGGTCACTCCCATGGTGGAGATATGTCCCAGGAAGGGGTAAGTATATTACAACATGTTATTTTTTCAGTACATATTATTCCATCCATTCAAATCCATGTCTAACTATGGTAACACTTTATGAATGCAAACGTCATCGTAGATCCCTGCACCGCCTCTTTGGTTTGGATCTCCCTGTAGTCCAAACATAGATAAGGGGGTTGTTTACACCAGACGAGGTCCCTCTTCCTTGAACAAAGCGGGTGTGCATGAGGATCAACCTACTCATCCCACGGTAATGTACACACTTCCAATGGAAGTTGTTGGTTAGCTATGTATTCACTTCACAAGTGTTTTTTCTTAATGTTATTTTCCCATGTTTACAGCATCAGGATGTAGAGTCATCTATGCCAGACCTTAGTGGGATTGTTGATGCCGCTGTCAATGCCACATCTACAATAGGGATAAGTCACAGTGAGGTACATCTACTTGAATATTTGTAATTGTACATTTCATTTGTATTGTTTTTGGACATGCACGATGTTTATCTATTTAATCATTTGGTGAATGTAGCCACACCCTGGTCCATTAGTGCACGCAACTGAGGTTGATGTTCAACCTATGCCTCCTCTTACTACTAAAGAGCACTAGCCTCATCTCCTAGAAATGGTATTTTCGGTGAGATGTTCATTTTTTACATAATTGATTAGTACTTTCTCATTCATGTACATGTTGATAATTCTTGAGATAATTGACATAATTTTTTTTATTCGCAGAGAAGCATGGCAATGAGGCTCGCTGCAAGGATGACCACAGCAGAGGCACCTACACCATCGACACCACAGGCACCTATACCCCCGACGGATGTAGTGAGTCTTTGTTTCATTTACAATTGAGTCATATTTTAAATTTTCAAACTTTGTTATTTATGGACAGTACTAGTTCAGTTACCTAATCAAGAAATATTTTCATTGATTTGCAGTCACTAGAGATGCATAGTGGTCATAGATAGAGACGAAGAGCATCAGGGTCCAAGAAAAACAAGAAAAAGTTAGAATTTTGATGTGTTAGTCTAGGAAAAATATGTATTTTTATGTACAATCCGGAGTTAGAGTATAGGGGCGTGGTTCAAGACAGATGTATTTTTGTTTGCACATGTACATCAAATATATTTTTGATACATGTACATTGACAGGACATAGATCTAGGCCTTATATTTTTGTATTATAACTTTCATGGTATAAAAAACATTTCATATCAAGGCTCTTAAGATATCCATGGTTCAGTCTTTTAAGTGTGGTTATACATGTGTGGCAAAGAATGTTTCTATGTGTAATGTTCCCAATTTTTTATAGATTTTATGATTGTATGGTGATATCAGTTATAAATTTGAGAACAATGCACAATTACAATAAATTATGTAATGACAAAAATGTACATTTTAATTGTTTTTTACCACAATCCAATTGCATATACAATGTTATATTAACAATGTCAAATTGTATTAAAAAAGATGGAACATAGGTCTAATACACATTTAAGCACCCAGCACAGCTAAGCAACTGATCCAACTTAGTGGAATACAAAAGCACCTTACCCACATAACAACGTAACAAACGTTTAGAGGATGCATGAAGTTGGCACACTTAAATGATGCACCAGTGTGGTCTACATAAATAAAATCATTTTTTGGCATGATGTCTTTCATCTAACGAATACATGGGATACACATCAAACCTAAAAGTATCCGAGTATTATAAGGTTGATTCAAAATAATGGTTATGACTATATCGTGCACATTATGTATGTCCTGCACATTATTTTATCATTTTGTTAATGTACATGGCATTTGATGAATGGCCTCGAGTAACAACTTTGAAAGAGATGAAAGTTATGTGTGATTAATGTACATGGCATTTTCGAAGCATTCGTAGCGTGAAGATATATATATTTTGTAATAATGGCATAATAGAATGACCACTTGTTTCTAAACATAAACATGTTCCATTACATGGTTACTGACTTAATGACATTGTCTCCTCCTACATTTCATCGTACAAATGCTCACACCTCTTATATGAGGGGAAGATCTACAATCGCCTTCAAGCTGAAATTTATGTGCAAAAATTTAACATTCACTTACTGAGCAAAACCGTAGTTTCCAAAATTGAAAAAAAAATGATCCCTTGTCCATGATCCTAGAGTACAGGGCCACCCTAGCACTATCGCGATGTACTGAATCCAACAGAACTAACGGTTCATCGATCCGAGCAATGGTCATCAATCTATGGAACGTTGAATCCCACCTCCCATAGGCTTTTAGGGACACCCATTGAATCCCTAACCAGGGCATAGAGTGGAAACCATGCATCAAAAAGGGCTTTCAGTGGGTCGTACAAGTGTGTTTAGGCAGGTTCCATGTGGAAACACTAGTCACATGTTCATAGTCAAGGAATTTGCAAAGCCGACCCATATGTGCAGAAATTGGACATTCACTTACTGAGCAAAACCCTAGTTTCCAAAATTGACCAAAATAATGGTCTCTTCTCCATGGAAGTACATTAGAGGGAAACCCTAGCACTATCTCAATGTCTAAAATCTAAAAAGCTGAATATTTGTCGATCCGAGCAACGGTCATGATTCTATGGCATGTTGAATCCCACCTCCTCCAGACTTTCAGGGACACCTGTTGAATCCCTACTCGGGGCATAGAATGGAAACTGTGCATCAAAAAGGACTTCTGGTGGTTTGTGCAAGCTTTTTTAGGCATGTATTATGTGGGACCACTAGCCACACCTTCACAGTTGAGTAATATGCAAATTTGACCCCTATGTGCAAAAATTTCACATTCACTTACTGAGCAAAACCCTAGTTTCCAAAATTGAAAAAAATAATGGTCTCTTCTCCATGGAACCAGATTAAAGGGCCAACCTAGCACTATCATGATGTCCTAAATCCAATAGAGCCAACTGTTCATCGATTTGAGCAATGGTCATGATTCTGTGGCACGTTGAATCCCATATCCTACAGGCTTTCAGGGACAAGTGTTGAATCCCTAACCGGGGCATAGAATGGAAACCGTGCATAAAAAAGGGCTTTTAGTGGGTCGTGCAAGTGTGTTTAGGCATGTGTTATGTGGGAATTCTAGCCACACCTTCACGGTCGAGCAATATGCGAATTTGACCCCCATGTGCAAAAATTTCACATTCACTTACTAATCAAAACCCTAGTTTCCAAAATTGACCAAAATAATGGTCTCTTCTCCATGGAACCAGATTAGAGGGCCACCCTAGCACTATCTCGATGTCTTGAATCCAACGGAGCTGACCGTTCATCGATCCAAGCAACGGTCATGATTCTGTGGCACGTTGAATCCCACCTCCTACAGGCTTTTAGGGACACCTGTTGAATCCCTACCCGAGGCATAGAATGGAAACTGTGCATAAAAAAGGGCTTCTGATGGTTCGTACAAGCATGTTTAGGCACTTGTTATGTGGGAGCACTAGCCACACCTTCACGGTTGAGAAATATGTGAATTTTAACAATGATAAAAATAATCTACATTTATCTCCATCACATTTCTCCTTAAAATATTTATTTAGGATCTGTTGAGTTTGATAAGCAATACTACGTTTAGATAGCATACTTTCAATGGAATTGAGGAGTCCTTCATCAAATTGTATACGCTTCGGAGTTCTTCGATGTGTGCTTTCTAATGGAGGTAAGGGGGTTGGATTTATATCATCTAGTGCATCAACAATATGCTCTGGCATTTCAGTAGCAACTTGTTGTCCTTCATTCTCTTCCTGGTAGTCGGATGGTGGAAGTCCAACATCCTCATCGATGGTCTGGTTAATATTTTCTTCTTCAATAGTAGGCTCCATGTCCAATGCCTCTTCAACAGTAGGCTCCATGTACAATGCCTCTTCATGAGCTTCATCTTGAGATGGTAACTTATCACTTTGACTTGATGTGGGATTTGAAACATCCCCTAATGAGCACCTACGTTTTTCTTCTTAAATACTTCTTTGGGGTGCTTGTTCAACAACTATTATGGAAATTGAAGGTCCCTCTAATGAATGCTTCCTTTTTTCTTGTGCTGGATTAATAGGATGAACTTCCGTATCCTCCATAATTGGATTTGGATTAGTTTCCAAAGAAAGCCTCCGATTCATCATGTCTATTCTTTTCTTTTCTTTCTCTTCTTCGATGACTTCTTGAGGTCTCTTCTTCCTTGCTGATTTTCTTCCTTGGTTACGTACATTCCCCAGCACCACAATGATCAATGCCAATATAGTTTGTTTTTGTTGCTCCTCAATTACAAGCTTTGAAACCTTTAAATTGCTTTATAACTATTGATCCTTCAAGGTGCTTCAATCTTCCTTCTCAATTGTTCATATTTCCCATCAAAACAATAATGAACGGGAAAATTTACCTTTGGTTCTCTTGAATAATAAGAAAATGAAAGTTAAATCATAAATTGTTCCTCAAGCTGATTTTCTTGTACAATTGTGTATATCCACCATCACCATGAAATGACATTGAAGCTTGTTATCTTATCCTGTGTGCTCCTCAACCATGAAAGATATCCTCAATGTTGCACCTGCATAACAAAAAGAATGATGGAGAATGTGTAAATTGTGAGTATTTTCATAGGCGGGCTCGTGCTCCTGAAAAAAAAAACACGCCGTAATGGGATAAATTCATAAAAATAGAGTGTAGTTTCTCTCAGACAAAAACAATTCACTGTTTTTACAGTCCCAAAACGTGCACGCGTTATGTAGAGTAAAAACGCATACGCGATTTGTTCAATTATAATGCGCACGTGATATGGTTAAGCACAATTAATAGAGTGGGTGCACAACTAAGGCAATGGATAAGATCATAACTTCCCAAATGTTTTCTATGGCTAGCAACAAAACAAATGTTTTTAGTGTTCCCTTCTTTTCATGCATATAAATGTTTCTCTCTATAGCCCCAATAATCCTTACATATCCCTATCTCTTTCTAAATATACCTCCCTCATTCTCTCTGCATCCCTCCCTATATGTTCCTTTTTCTCCCTTACTCCATCCCTCCATATTGATGGTGATGAAGACGATGATGATTATCATGATGATGGTGATGATGATGATGATAATGATGGCGACGATGGTGATGATGATGTTCATGATGTTGATGGTGATGATGGTGATGAGGAGGAGGAGGAGGCGAGATGATGTTGATGAAGATGAAGATGATGATGATGATGGTGATGATGATGTTGATCATGATGACAACAATGGTGATGATGATGTTCATGATGATGATGATGATGATGAGGAAGGTGATGCTGATGATGAGGATGAGGATGGTGAAGATGATCGATGATGATGATGATGATGATGAGGATGATGACGAGGATGAGGATGATAATGAGGATGAGGATGGTGATGATGGTGATGAAGATGTTTATGATGATGATGACGAGGAGGATGAGGATGGTGATGATGGTGGCGATGATGATGATGACGACAACGCTGGTGATGATGATGATGATGATGATGATGAGGATGATGTTGATGATGATGATGATGACGACGACGATGGTAATGATGATCATCATGATGTTGATGGTGATGATGATGATGATGAAGATGATGACGAGGAGGAGGATGATGATGATCATGAGGATGATGACGATGATGTTGATGATTATGATGATGATGGTGTTGGTGATGATGATGTTCATGATGTTGACGGTGATGATGGTGATGATGATGTTCATGATCATGTTGATGATGTTGATGATGATGATGATGACGATGGTGATGATGGTCATGTCAATGTTGATAATGATGTTGATGTTGTTGTTGATGATGATGATCATGGCGATGTTGATGATGATGATCGATGATCAATGATCATGGTGATGATGAGAATGAGGATGGTGATGATGATAGATGACCAATGATCATGGTGATGATGAGGATGAGGATGGTGATGATGATTGATGATCAATGATCATGGTGATGATGAGGATGAGGATGGTGATGATGATGATAATGAAGGTGATGATGATGATGACGATGATGATGTTGATGTTGATGATGATGACGACGATGGTGATGATGATGTTCATGATGTTGATGGTGATGATGATGACGACGATGGTGATGATGATGTTCATGATGTTGATGGTGATGATGATGATCATGTTGATGATGATGATGATGAGGAGGAGGAGGAGGAGGAGGATGATGATGATGAAGATGATGGTGATGATGACGATGGTGATGATGATGTTGATCATGATGATGACGACGGTGACGATGATGTTCATGATGATGATGATGATGATGAGGAAGGTGATGCTGATGATGAGGATGAGGGTGGTGATGATGATCGATGATCAATGATCATGGTGATGATGAGGATGAGGATGGTGATGATGATTGATGATCAATGATCATGGTGATGATGAGGATGAGGATGGTGATGATGATCGATGACCAATGATCATGGTGATGATGAGGATGAGGATGGTGATGATGATGATGATGAAGGTGATGATGATGATGAGGATGATGATGATGACGATGATGATGTTGATGTTGATGATGATGATGACAATGGTGATGATGATGTTCATGATGGTGATGATGATGTTCATGATGTTGATGGTGATGATGATGATCATGTTGATGATGATGATGAGGAGGAGGAGGAGGGATGATGATGATGAAGATGAAGATGATGATGACGATGGTGATGATGATGATGATGATGAGGAAGGTGATGCTGATGATCAGGGATAATTTTAGGGGCGAATTTTAGCCCAGTGGGCTATTTTTCCATGTTTTTCTCCCAAAAACGATTCGCCATTTTGCATTTTTTGAAGCCCTGTTTCGCCCAATATTGATGGGGTAAAATTTTTTCACCCTAAAAATCGCCAAATTATTATATAAACGATATAAAATCCTTGGAAATTAAAATATTTTTTGAAAAATATCGCCAGTCATTTTATAGTTGGCGTTTTAAGAATTTGTTATATTCGCCAACATTTATACACTTTTAAATAAGTATGGTTCCTTAAAATCATCCCTGCTGATGATGAGGATGAGGATGGTGATGATAATCAATGATCAATGATCATGGTGATGATGAGGATGGGGATGGTGATGATGATCGATGACCAATGATCATGGTGATGATGAGGATGAGGATGGTGATGATGATGATGATGATGATGAAGGTGATGATGACGATGATGATGTTGATGTTGATGATGATGACGACGATGGTGACGATGATGTTCATGATGTTGATGGTGATGATGATGATCATGTTGATGATGATGATGAGGAGGAGGAGGAGGAGGAGGAGGAGGAGGAGGAAGAGGATGATGATGAAGATGATGACGATGATGACGATGGTGATGATGATGTTGATCATGATGATGATGATGGTGACGATGATGTTCATGATGATGATGATGATGATGAGGAAGGTGATGCTGATGATGAGGATGAGGATGGTGATGATGATCGATGATCAATGATCATGGTGATGATGAGGATGAGGATGGTGATGATGATCGATGATCAATGATCATGGTGATGATGAGGATGAGGATGGTGATGATGAGGATGAGTATGGTGATGATGATCGATGACCAATGATCATGGTGATGATGAGGATGAGGACGGCGATGATGATGGTGATGAAGGTGATGATGATGATGATGAGGATGATGATGATGATGATGATGTTGATGTTGATGATGATGATGGCAATTGTGATGATGATGTTTATGATGTTGATGGTGATGATGATGATCATGTTGATGATGATGGTGATGAGGAGGAGGAGGGATGATGATGAAGAAGATGATGATGACGATGACGATGGTGATGATGATGTTGATCATGATGATAATGATGGTGACGATGATGTTCATGATGATGATGATGATGATGAGGAAGGTGATGCTGATGATGAGGATGAGGATTGTGATGATGATCGATGATCAATGATCATGGTGATGATGAGGATGAGGATGGTGATGATGACCGATGACCAATGATGATGGTGATGATGAGGATGAGGATGGTGATGATGATGATGATGATGATGATGATGATGATGATGTTGATGTTGATGATGATGATGACGATGGTGATGATTATTTTCATGATGTTGATGGTGACGATGATGATCATGTTGATGATGATGATGATGAGGAGGAGGAGGAGGAGGAAGAAGATGATGATGAAGATGATGACGATGATGACGATGGTGATGATGGTGTTGATCATGATGACGACAATGGTGATGATGATGATGATGATGAGGAAGGTGATACTGATGATGAGGATGAGGATGGTGATGATGATCGATGATCAATGATCATGGTGATGATGAGGATGAGGATGGTGATGATGATCGATGACCAATGATCATGGTGATGATGAGGATGAGGATGGTGATGATGATGATGATGAAGGTGATGATGAAGGTGATGATGATGATGATGATGACGATGGTGTTGATGATAATTATGAAAATGATGTTAACTACAATGCACATGTTTTTAGCTTTTATAAATCATGCGCATGTTTTGCTTCACTAAATCATGCACGCATTTTGCTTTGCTAAAGCATGCTCGCGTATTGGTTAAATTCAAAAAAAATTCCGACCAAATGACAAGGCCGAGCCTCCACCCATGCTTTCATGGAATTCCTATGCCTATGTGTCTACTTTGTACTTTGCTTTGGATTCAACATGCCTATGCCTTGGAGTATGATAAACCATGGCTAATTCAACATTATATCCAAATTTCCAATATGCTCGTGTTTAGCAGTTCGTCTGATTATGCTGCACACCTCCATTTTTTATGAGATTTTAGAAACAGATTGTTAGTTTTTCATCACATTAAGCTAGCATTATGATCTTAGGATCTTTTCACTGAGAGAATAACAAGCACAACAATAAAACATAAGCACATCACGAGAGACAAGAGACACAAAGAGTTTTCCTCGGGGAAACCATAAAGGAGAAAACCCTGCAACTTCCTTAGAGATAGAATCAACACCAAAACAGTAAGAGATCTCCCAAAACAGCAGTAGTCTTCTTCTTCTATCTAGTCCCAAAATTTCCTTCTTTAGTAGTGCGCCACAGAGCAAGTGATGTATTTCACAATGTGATAAATAGAGAGACTCTCACTCTCTATTTATATTCATATGTTCACTTGAATTGCCTTTTCACAGGTAGGCTCAACCTAATAATTACTACTCGAGCCTACACCTTAATTAGTGTATAATAACTCAAGTTCCCCGAAACTGTGGGCTCTTACCTAATGACTTGATATGACTTGATTACATTATTAATCCTCTCGATCGGAACATCAGGGCATGACCACATGACTCAAATACATAATAGAAACATCCCGGAATAAACATCGGATTACAATACATAAGATACATAGAAGAATACATTCTGAAGTTACATATACATCAACACTCCCTCTTAACTAGGAACGTATTCTTTCGACACAATTTTTAGCACTAGTATTCTTCTTTGTATGAGCTGGATCATCTCTCGATCTGGATCTTCATCACTGGATCTGGATCATCTCTCGATCTGGATCATCATCACTGGATTTGGATCATCTCTCGATCTAGATCATCATCGCTGGATCTGTATCATCTCTCGATCTAGATCATCATCGAACATCATCACTGGATCTAGATCATCATCACTGGATCTGGATCATCTCTCGATCTAGATCATCATCGAACATCATCACTGGATCTGGATCATCTCTCGATCTAGATCATCATCGAACATCATCACTGGATCTGGATCATCTCTCGATCTGGATCAACATCACTGGATCTGGATCATCTCTCGATCTGGATCAACATTACTGGACTAGATCTGGAACATCACTCGATCTGGATCATCACTACTGGATCATCATTACTGGATCTGGATCAACACTAGTGCTATCTCATGATTCTTCTTGTCATAGGAATTTCTACAGAGACAGCCCTTTTTCATGCTGGTTGTAGGCCTACCCTCATGTAGGTCTTCGCCCAACACTTACATCTGACCTGCTCGTCAGAAAGGCATGCCCAACACTCACATATGATCATGTAGTAAACTACAATCCCATCAGAAAGGCCCAGCACTCACATTCACCAGCATGATAGGACACACCTACTATCATCTGTGAAATGGCTCAGCACTTACAACCACCAGCATGATAGGACACACCTACTATCATCTGTGGAAAGGCACAGCGCTCACATCCACTAGCATGGTAGGACACACCTACTACCATTTGTGGAAAGGCTCAGCACTTACAATCACCAGCATGGTAGGACACACCTACTATCATTTGTGACAAGGCTCAACACTTACATCCATCCAAGCGGGAACACATCCTGCTCACAATGATGGAAGGGCATGCACTCATATCTAATCATGAGGGGAACACATCCCAGCAATCATATCAGAATGGCCCCTAGTCCTCCTCGACTGAGCTACCTAGTAACTGACCAGGCACCTCCATTCTCCTAGAGAATGGCAGTTTCCCTTACATCCGACCTGCTCGTCGGAATGGCCAACACTCACATCTGACATGGAAGGAACTTAATCCTTTAGCCATGAACAGAATGGTTCAGCCCTTCCATCTGATAAAGTGGGAACACATCCCTCTATCACATCAGAATGGCTACTTAGTTCTTACACTGAGTGTTCCTAGTAACTGACCAGGTGCCTCCATTCCCAGAATGGCAGTCAACACTCATATCTGACATGGAAGGAACCAAATCCTCTCACCATGACAGAATGGCTCAGCCCTTATATCTGACCTACTCGTCAGAATGGATTTGGATCTCTAGCACTCATATCTGACATGGAAGGAACCAAATCCTCTCACCATGACAGAATGGCTCAGCCCTTACATCTGACCATGGAAGGATCCAATCCTCTCACCATGTCAGAATGGCTATGGGTCTCATCACTTTCTCTTGGAGGGAACCTCGATCTGGAGAACACCAAGTCTCTCTCTAAAGTACTCGAACTTCATCCTAGCCAATGGCTTCATCAATAGATCAGCTATCTGTTCCTCCGTCGCAACATACATGAGCTTCACTGCTCCTCTCTGCACCATATCCCTGATATAGTGATACTTGATCTCGATATGCTTCGCCTTGTCATGGAACACTGGATTCTCTGACAACTTCACACAACTCTGGTTGTCACAATGTATACAAGTAGCATCCAACTGGAGATCAAATATATCAGACAGTAGCTTCCGCAGCCATACTGCCTCACAACTAGCTGAACAAGCTGCGACATACTCTGCTTCAGCTATACTTAGTGCCACACAGGATTGCTTCCTGCTAAACCAAGAGATCACACCTAATCCCATACTGAAGCAACATCCTGAAGTACTCTTCCTATTGATGGCACTGCCTACCCAATCTGAATCAACATAACCTTCCAGGTTAATCTTTAGATTCGCATCATACTTGAGCCCATAATCAACTGTACCCTTCAGGTACCTCAGAATATGCTTTGCAGCAGTCAAGTGAACACTTCTTGGATCTATCAGGTATTGGCTCAAGGTGTTCACAACAAAGCAAATGTCTGGTCTCGTGTTCGTCAGGTACATCAATGACCCAATCATCTGACGATACATCGTAGCATCGACCGACTCTGTTGAAGCATCACTCAATAGCTTCAGGTTCGATGCCATAGGTGTGGCCATAGCCTTGCATTCCATCATCCCAAACCTCTTCAGGATCTCTACTGCATACTTCCCTTGTCCAAGGAAGATCCCATCTGTACTCTGCCACACCTCCATGCCTAGAACAATAGTGCATCGACACATAACAGGATCATCACTGGTCTTCTGTCTTCAACCTTGAAGCAAAGGTTGGAATCCGCTTTACTCTCAGTAAAGCCTAGAGTCATCAGTAATCTGCCCATCCTGTCGTACCATGTCGAACCTTAGATCTTCTGTAGTCACTCCCTCTGAAGCAAAGCATCATACTCCCTCTGTCTTTTGTGCTCTATGCACTGAAAACATTCTGTACCGGAGTGACAAGTAGCTTCCTATGCTACTAATATTCTATGTGATCATCTAGTGTATAGACTTGCATCTTCAACCTTGTAGCAAAGGTTAATATCTTTATCAATCTCATCATGTATGTGTTTCAACTCTTACTGGTTGCAAATGTCTCTTCGTAGTCTAGGCCTTCCTTTCGTGAGAAGCCTCATGCTACGAATCTTGCTTTGTATCCCACGATATTTCCATCTACTGCATGATGGAACTATGACCTTCTCTTTAGGTCTTGATACTGCACCCAGACATCATTCTTATTGAACTTTCCCTTTCTTCTTGGTGGCTGGAAGGTTTTGCATCAATGATGTCACTGCACTCGTCATATTATTCTTTGTCTTTGAACTGTCGTCACTTGTTCTTTGGAACAAGTCTTCATTCTTCTTTTCTTATAGGTGATTATGTATGCGATATTTCCTACAAGTCAAATGCAATTGTATGGTTAGAAACATTTCATAAGGAATATTTATACTGGCAAACACTTATGCATAAATATATGATCATGCAACTACTTTAGCCAATACAACATTCATCCATATCTCATTGAAACTTTCTAGATGCCTTCCATCTCTACCAGAACAACATTGAGATTGTGCACTAATCCAATATGTCAGCAAAGAGGTTTCATTCTAGATAAGTAGCAATGGAGAATTTGTATAGCCCCATGAGTTACTTACCTATTACGTGCATATTAGTAGTATTCTGTCATTAATGAAAACATCCTATCATGCATAATACAGTAACTGAATATAAACAAATGCATAAAATAATATAATGAAATGACAATTGAATACTTATCTTGATTTGTTTCGAGGGTAGACTCCTTCTTGAGCCTTCAGCTTCATCATCTTCTTCATTCATAATAGCATCGTTTCTTATCCAAAAGCTAAGGTGGATAATAAGTTCTTCATATTCCTCATTGCTTGAGGGATATTCTTTGGATGGAAAGAGCTTGATCTTCAGTTGCTCCCACCTTATCTTCTTGAGCTTCTTCTTCTTGTGAGTTCTCTTTCTAGAGTCTATTGAAAGTAATCACTTCCTTCCAGCACACATTCCTCACATGAATGAATTCCACGATCCTAGGAGGCCATTCAAGGTGGCCATCACCACTTTTGCATTCTTCACTTTTTCTTTTACCGCTTCAAGTTGTTCTTTGATTTGAGAGACTCTTATGACTGCATGGTCTCTGCATTATGGATCTTCACATTCTTCAACTAGTTTCTTTAAGTCATATTTTGATTTTGTTCTTCCCTTCAAATAGCTTGAAATTCTGGAAGACCTTCAACAGCTTTGCTTGCAATAGGTAGTGCTCTGTAATGCCAAAGCTCATTTGGCTCTACTGTGTCATGGATTAAGGCTTGTTTTGGATATCCCTTCAATTTGTACAAGCCTCCTTTTTGTTCTTCAATCACTACCACATCATCGATAGTCTTTCCTTTTGGCCATATGATGACTTGACCATCTATGAATGCATCCCACATTCCTTTTGCATCAATGCTGAAATGGAGAGAAGGTTCTTCTTCAATCCTAGCACAAACAATACTTCTTTCATTGTTAGAGACTTACCAGAGTCTAGCTTGTATGAAGATTCCCCACTACCTATTATTGGATATTGGTAGTCATCTCCTAGTTTCACCTTGTGAGGTGATTCATGTTCTGATAGTCTTACAAAGGATTCCTTGAATCCTGTCATATGTTTGGAAGCCCCACTATCTATAAGCCAATCATCACTTCCCTGAGTAATGTTACCTATGCGAGCTGATATCAGAACATATTCATCCTTGCTTGAAGAACATATTCATCCTAATAATTACTACTCGAGCCTACACCTTAATTAGTGTATAATAACTCAAGTTCCCCGAAACTATGGGGAATTACCTAATGACTTGATATGACTTTATTACATTATTAATCCTCCCGATCGGAACATCGGGGCATGACCACATGAATCAAATACATAATGGAAACATCCCGGAATAAACATCGGATTACAATACATAAGATACATAGAAGAATACATTCCGAAGTTACATATACATCAACACTCCCTCTTAACTAGGAAGGTATTCTTTCGACACAATTTTCAGCACTGGTATTCTTCTCTGTATGAGCTGGATCATCTCGTCTTCAAGTCATCTTCATCTTCAATTCATCTTTGTCTTCAAGTCATCTTCGGATCTGGATCATCTCTCGATCTGGATCATCATCACTGGATCTGGATCATCTCTCGATTTGGATCATCATCACTGGATTTGGATCATCTCTCGATCTAGATCATCATCGCTGGATCTGTATCATCTCTCAATCTAGATCATCATCGAACATCATCACTGGATCTAGATCATCATCACTGGATCTGGATCATCTCTCGATCTAGATCATCATCGAACATCATCACTGGATCTGGATCATCTCTCGATCTAGATCATCATCGAACATCATCACTGGATCTGGATCATCTCTCGATCTGGATCAACATCACTGGATCTGGATCATCTCTCGATCTGGATCAACCTCACTGGACTGGATCTGGAACATCACTCGATCTGGATCATCTCTTGATCTGGATCATCACTGCTGGATCATCATTACTGGATCTGGATCATCACTCGATCTGGATCAACACTAGTGCTATCTCATGATTCTTCTCATCATAGGAAGTT
>LPNX010886679.1:6614-31420 GCA_001517045.1 Pseudotsuga menziesii
TACTTAACAATTTCCATTCCTTGTAATATATAACTTGGGGTAATTCTTGTTATTATAAGTATAGGATCGACACTAACTATCAGTAGCACTAATTGTAATCATTAGTCCTCTAGGATCCCAGGATAACAGAGCCTTTAAACCTGTCGGGAGCGACTATTCCAAACAGCTTGGAGCCTGTTCTAAGGGTCCCGGACTGGGTCGTTTTCCCCCGTTGCGGGCTTAATCAAATACGCCCGTCAACAAGTTTGTAATTAATGCCCAAGTGGGGTCAAGGATAATTTAATGTAATTTCATAATATTTTATTAATAAATAAATGAAAGATGACACAATAGTTTAGGGAAGCTATTAAATAAGTGTTTTATGGTCACTTGATGGAGGAGGGTGGATTGAAAGCAAATTGACATGTGGAATCATCCTCAAACTATTTCTAGATGTTGTAGGTGGCAACTTCCCTATTTTTTTGGTCAAGATTCCCCAAGAAAGTGGAACAAGAGAAGGTGGCTCATTAAGTAAAAACTGACCCAAAAGACCTAGGCATGCTTAAAACTTCCCATTGAAGACAGTTGAGGCTGCTCATTCTGGATTTGTGATCATTCTGAGTGAATGAAGTGCACAAGTGAATTCGATGGAGGGGACTAGTTGAAGTAAGTTTGAGTGGATAAGTGTTGAAGACCTAAACTAGTGCAGCTATTCTAAGCTGATTTCATATTGCTGTAAGCAGAACTGAGTCACTACTGAACACTCAGTGGAGTTGCATAGGATTTCTAGACTACATCTCTCACCCAGTACTTCTACCAGGTGGACTAGGAGACAAGCTCGGGGGTCTTGAGAATTGCAGTCCAACTCTTCTCCGGGAGTTGTTTGGGAGGAACAGGTTCCTTAAGCTGTTGTCACCTCATCTATACTACAGGTTCTACTTGTTTAGTTCAGTCATTTAATTATTTACTGTATCTGGAAAGTTTAAGAGTTTTCAATGATATAGTATATTTCTGTTTATTTCTGTTAAGGATAGATATGAGAAATGTATATGCTATGGAAATTAGTAACTAGCTAGATTAGGGTAAATTAGTAGAGAAATTTCTGAGTTAATTAATGGATAGAAAGAAAATACTTAAACTGTATTTTTCCACACCTTTTGTAAGGTAGTACTCTAGTACAGTAGGTTAGAAGTGGATTTAATTAAAGTATGTATGCAGATGCAAATGGTTATTTTTCTACATGATATTTGTATAAATTGTTTATAGGGATTTTGTTGTATTTGTATTATTTACTTAAAGTAATTAAAAAAATTAGATAAAAATAGAGGACTAGCCTAGTTATTACACACTGATATGTGTAACATTATACACCGTAAAACCAGAAAAAATTCTATACTATAAAACCTAATATGCTTTCCTAAACAGTTATTATAGAAAATAGTAAATTATCTAGATTTACTTAGCAAAATAGTAAACCAGGTTAAATATTTACATAGTTAGTTCACCTATGTGAAAAATGTAAACTAGGGTTAACTGAAATGAAAGACTACCTCTGTAAACTTTAAAGAAGAATTAGGGTTTGTAAAAGAACTGTTCTTTTATAACAAAATAAAATCATAATTTATAAATATCAAAATCTAGCAGTATAATCCAAAAAGTACAGAAGATAGGTAAATTTATTCAATAATACAGTTTCTTTGATCTATTTCCAGAAATTCATTTCTACATCAACAATTATGTTTCTATCGAAACATTCCATTTCCAAAAGATTCTCAAATCATAATTCTTCTGAAGAGAAAACAAAATTAATTAATAATCTACTTAACCCTAAACCATCGAAAGGTAAATAACATTAAAAATAGCTAACATAAAAACAATATATAAATATTAACCAAACATAGATACTATTAATTCAGGTTTAAGTTGTACGAATTCTTTTAATATCAAAAACAAAATTGAAAAAACATAGTCTCAGCTTACAGCCTTTTACATCACCATTCAAGGCTTAAAATCCTGAATAAAAGTATTTTAAATACAACCAGAGTTCACTTAAACAAAACAACTGTTTTGGCTACAAAATGCCTTCTAAAAAGAAGTTCCACAAGAACAGCCATTAGGTCTTTTTAAACCCTAAACAAATCCTCACGTAGTGACCCAATGGCCTATTCAAATAAAAGTCATAGCTTTAAACCAGTACCAAACAACATCATTCTAATTCAACCATGGCCGAAAAGGCTCAAAAATTAATTCATTAAGTCACGGCTATGAAAGCCCCAATTATATTTCTCTACAAAACAACCATTAAGACTTGAAAGGAAAACATGGTATCTAACAACCACGACCAAACAAGTAACCAAAAACACATGGAAATATCATCATAATCCACCATACAACTCGTGCAGGAGAACCCCAGGTGAAAATGAGGCTTACCGAGGTGGACGCCATCATGGAAGCTCTATTGGTGGAGTTTAACAAAATCAAGCCATCGTTGGAGAGCCTACACAAAATCAAAAGAAACACGATTGTTAATTACATGATTTTCACAAATTATAAACTTATTATTGTGAATAAGAGTTTTAAACAAATTCAGTTTTTACCCAAAGGAACGACGCAACTGTTTGGAAGTTGCAAGCTAACCGTAGCCTCCCTCGTTAGTTCCACGAGATGAAATGGAACACTGCCAAAAATAAAATGCAATTCACAGTGTTCAAGTGTGAAGTCCCAAGCCACGTCGAGGTAAGGACCAAACCCTCGATAGGAAAACAAACAGTAAACAAGAACCAAACGACTCTCTTCAAACTGGTTATGGATAAAAGCACTCACAGAGTGCCAAAATCACTTAGTAAAATGATGGTGAAGGTAACTAAACCATCAACCCTTCTTTCAACAGTCAAAACCACCTTACGACAGCAACAAGCTATGTGCTCATTTTCTTACTGCACCAGAACTTGAAGGACAAACTTGTAGAGGAGCTCGGTATGGCTTATGGAAGGCATGTGTGCAGAACAATGGAGGTTTGACAACAAGCCTGGCTTCCACGAGCTCGCAGCTCTACCACTCCACGGTAAATACTAAACACAAAGTGATTTTTTAGGGTTTGGATCAAGTTTATATGGCAACACGAGGTTAACAAAACCTAATCATTTGAACACCAACCACGTGTCCACCAAAATTATTTGAAAATTATGGGTTTCATGCTATAGTTCGAAAGTCTCGTTTTAACCTACACAAATCATTGGTTTAAAAGTCAAAACCTTATGATATCATTGCTTAGTATCAATATCCTTGTTTTTGTTTTCTTGTTTACATAAACCAAAGACTTTTTGTTTGAGAGGAAATTCTTATACACTAGGGTTTTTATACATAACTATATACTGAAACTTTTGCATATCTATGTTTCCTCATTTTAAATTATGTTAACTATTGATTTAGTAAAATACAAACAATGGAGGATGAACCAACTTTTTATAGAAATACTTAACCATAGAGACTTTTAAGCTAGGATTTAGTCTAATCGTGGCTTTAAAAATTACAATATATATGCATTGTAAGCGAAAACTCATATAAAACGGGATTTCATCTGCAAGCAAATTAAATACAAATACTTGATTAAGGAGAATCATTAACATAGAATGATTAAAGTTTGAAAAGAACTCAAATAAATATAAACAGTACCTTATACCAAAGACTAACGATAAATATGTAGTTTTGGTCGCAAGTATGTTTACCATAGATTTTAGTTTTTAGACTTCTTAGGTTACTGTGCTCTTAATGACAGAAGTAGATATGTCCATAAGATGCACCATCTAACAATGGAAATACAAGTCTATAACTGAAAAAACAAAGAGAAAGTTTAATTGAACAAAGACTATGGCAGTAAGCATAACTGCACTAAACTCATTCTATTACAATAGTGTTTTTACAAACATTTATATAGGTTTCTATCAATAAAAATATCAACAATACCTCTTACAGGATCAAGCTACAAAACAAACAATTTAACTAGCATTTTATCCTATGCTAGTTGAGTGATATTCTCGATCTGGAATTACTAGTAACAAATTGCTTACCTGTATAGAACCTGTAAGAGAAGCATCACTTCACTGTGTTAGCTGTAAGCTAAGTAATTCCTGATCTCAACTAAGGTCTCTCCTACTTGTCAGAAGATAGTAAAAACACTTTAAGTATCAGGTTTAGATAGAGTTTTCTTTCCTGTCCTTTTAAAAACATAAATTGCTGAATTTAACATCCGTAACATAGTACTTCAAAGATAAACAAATAAATTATATAGAACTAAAGAATTACAATGCTCTATTCTAAATACTACTGTTTGAGTAACCGCTAGCAGTTATTGGTTCTTAGGCACTGACATCTTTGAACATTTTATGTTACATGAAAATTTTTAAATTTTTATGAATTTTTGAGTTATTACAATGCTCATCTGTAAGAATAAATTACACGAGACCAAAAATTTATTTTAACATAAGTCACAATACCCCGAGATGCAAAAATCCTAAAGATCAAACCCTAACCTTAGTAAATGATGCACTAAAAGGACTACAGGCCTAAAGGAGGCTAGTTGATATCACAAGGCACAAATTTTGCCTACAAATTAGGATGTTTCTTGTATCATTATAAAACATAGTCCTTGCTTTATCTGTTTGGCATGTACAACATAATCAAATATTTGTGTCCTATATCAACCATAAAAAAATGCAAGGGAAACACGTGGAAAATGTGTTTTTAGTTTAAAACATGGAAAATATTGTAAAAATGCAAAGATGTGAAACCATTCTCAGTTAGTGGAACATGTAGGTGACCTGCTTGGATCATTTTTGGAATACATAGATTCAATAAAGTGTTTAGTTGAAACTGAGTAAGCAATTATTCTACCAAGAACGTGTCTTCCCTATGCTCAAAACAAAAATCCAAATTGCACATATGATGAATACAATCTACTAAAGATTGTCATCCTAAGAAAACATTTCCCAGTAACAAATCAACCAATTTGACTACATTTATAGAGGGTCACTAACTTGCAGAACACTCATGATCTAGATATATAAGTCAATGTAGTTGTATTTGGGAGATTAGTTGATTAAAAAACATGTGCATCCTTAATTGCAATATTGGAAATCACAAACCAGATGTACCCCTTACTACATAACGAAAAGTTCAATTAGATATAGAAACATAGGGGCGCTCGCACGAAGTTGGTTCCAATTTTTAGTGCCACTTTAGAAAGCAAAAATGCACATCCTAAATGTAAATCTATAATGCATATGCGTTATTGATGCTACGTTCGGAAAAACCCGAGACAAAATCGAGGCTAAGGTTAGTTAGTGAATATCGCAAGTGTGATATATCGCACTTGCGTTTTTAAAGATTTACAAATTGCAAGTGCGATATATCACACTTGTGATTTGTAAATCCATAAAAAAAACAAAACAGAGGTCCACGACCTCAATTTCCTATTTGCATAGTGAAGGTCGCGATATCAGGACATTGAAAACCACACCAATGATTTGAGTTTGACAATTTGGAGGCGCCTTTGGAGGATAATTTGCAAGGGCCAATTCAGAACCTGGATCCAATGGAGGGTAAGTACTCATTTCTTCACAATTGCTTTCAAATTTTGTTTTTTTGTGTTAATTTTATAGTTTTTATATTTCTTAAAACAAATTTAATAAAAAAAAATCAATTAAATCAAACAATGATCTATTAAAACAATTTTTACTTTGTTGTTTTAATCTTAACAGATAACAGAAATGTTGAAGTTAACGTGCAAAATGAACCCACTAATAACCAAGAACCAAACCCAAACCCAAACCCAAATACAGACACAAACCCAAACACGGAGGGGGGACAATATTGGAATTCAAAGATTCTGGCTCGCTTGGGTTCATTGAGGTGCCTTAGCTCATTGTTTAGAGCACGGGGCCATTTGAGACAATCATTAGCTGAGGCATTGGATACCATAACAAACACAATTTTGAATTCCCAAGGAGCATTGTACAACATCAACTCGTACAGATAATCCATGAGGCAATACTATTTCGATGGTTTGAGCTATAAAGACATAAAAAAACTAAATATAACCAAAGACCAATTGTTTTCATTATTTCGGGACCCTAGCACTAGATTGTTTCCACCCACTAGTCAAGCACACATTTCCATAGACTGGTGCATGGAACCAAATGTGAAAGCCAATTGGATGGATCACTAGTACATGGTATTTGATGAAGACCCTCATGGGAATAGAGACATCCCTTTCTATTTCTTGAGGAAGTTGTATGCATAATTTGTCTTAGGGAAACATGTTAACTATTTTGATATTTTATAGTTCCAAGGTGTGGGTCATGGGATGCCCGGAGATAGGGAAGGGACTAGGACTAATCCTAACCGAGTGCCATGCCCTCCACGAACACCAAAATACCCTTGGGTATATCCTCCCGTGGGTCCTGTAATTGATGATACACAAGAGGCCTTATTCGACTTGGCAGATGCACTGCTTCAACATGGGACTGTTTTTCAAGGCAATGTAGGCCAACGGGTTGGCACTTTTGAGGCTGGCCCATCCCACACTCAAGATCCACATACTACGTCTCCAGACCATACTAGAGGTACAGATCACATGAGAGATGCTGAGGGTTCAGAGCATCGTGTTATTCCACACCCTTGCACAACATATGGAGGAATATGCTATGGCCCTGCTTCAGAGTTCTGGGATGATGGATTACTCCGATATATAAGTAAAACTCATTATTTTCATATTATACTTTGTTTTCTATCACAATTTTAAATTGTTTTGTAATTTATTTCTATTTAATTATCTAACAAATTATGTGAACAAATATACATATGGTGTCCCATCACACCCCATATTCACATAGTCTGACGATTGATGTTGATAACATTGATGCAACGGTCAATGATGCATATGGTTTTGGTTCTTCACCATTAGTTGTAAGAACTTTACTTTTTAATTTGTCATCGTTATTTCCATATTTATAGTAGAGATTGAAACATTCAATACATCCTGATCTGGATACAATATGTTTTATGCAGGGTGGGAAAGATGAGTTTGTGGAATCCTAGCCAAGTCCCTCAGATGTAGAGGAAGATTCCTAGACACAGTACTATTTTAATTAGGTTTTTAATTATGCTTTTAATAAAACAACATTAAAGCTTTTAATTATTAGAAAATTTTCTAATTGTATTTTATTTTTTGTTATGTAGCATGATATCTATGCCAGCGGAATGACCTTTATGATTGGGTACCCACCTCGCCCCCCCATGTACACGTATGTTTCGCTTTCTTTGAAATAATAATTTTTCCTCCATCTTGTATGTGTTTCGTTTTCTTTGTATTATCTGACATTGGCATATGTTACTTTATGTAGGCATCTATTGAGCCAATGGTGCTTGAAGAGCACCAAGTCTAGGTTTTGGGTGACCCTCCTCCCCCCCAAGTACATGTATGTTTCGCTTTCTTTGAAAACATCATTTTCTGTCCATGCAGTGTATGTCTCGTTTTATTTGTATTTGCTAGAATTGACATATGTTACTTTATGCAGGCATCTAGTGAGCCAGTGGTGCTTGAAGAGCACCAAATCCAAGTTGTTAGTGACCCACCTTACCCCCCCTGCAAGATACATATATGTTTCGTTTTCTTTGAAAACATCATTTTCTGTCCATGTAGTATATATGTCTCATTTTCTTTTTATTATTTGACATTGACATATGTTACTTTATGCAGGATTCTAGTGATGCAGTGGTGCTTGAAGAGCACCAAATCAAATTTGTTGGTGACCCACCTCTGACCCCCCAGCAGGCACGTTTATGTCTCGCTTTCTTTTAATTATGCTTTTAATGATTCAACATGTACTTTTTTAATTATTTGAAATTGTCTAATTGTATCTTTATCCTTTTGTACGTAGGTACATGATTTTGATTATGTTGTTCAGCAAGCAACCTTCTTCGCTAATTCATGTAGAAATCCTTTTAGCCCGTTGACAGTTGTTGAACCCATTGGTTACACACCTCTTCACATCCCCCAAGTATTTTTATATATTGCTTATCTTGCTTATATTGCTTTTTGTACATGCAAGTATCTTTTTCCTTGTTTTCCCCATTGATATGTTGACATTGACATATATATTATTTTATGTAGCTTGATAGTGAGCGAGCACCCAATTGGGGTCGTTGCCCACCCACTCCCCCCCCCCCCCCCCCCCCCCCAATGTACTTGTATGTCTCGCTTTCTTTGAAAAAGTCATTGTCCCTCCATGTAGTATAGTTTTATTTGTACATGCAAGTTTGTTTTTCGTGCACCCATTGATTTTTTGACATTGACATATATATATATGCAGCTTGATAGTGAGCAAGTGGTGCTTGAAGAACACCCAATCGATGTCGCTTCTAGTGAGGCACCACGACCCACCATAACTTACTCACGTACAATAAGTAAAATTTTTATATTGGTTTGGAATTTGAACAAATGTACATAGATTTTTATAGGTTAGTAAACTAACTTACAAATTTTGGTTTTTCTGTAGTCTCCGCTAATGCGACCTATCCCTCTTGTTTAGTGTTGGGGATCACCACTGAGCAGTCGAAAAAGAAAGGTAGACTTCTCAGAAGACATTGATCGTGCCAATGAAAGGGGGGATATATGCATGTAACTTTTTGTTTGTATACACACAGATGTACAGTTTGATCCACTATTTTGTATTATGGCCATGTGGCATGCCAATTTTTGTAACATTATTTGTATACATATATAATATAAAGCAAGGTTCAAATTTATACATATATGGTTGACTTGATTTTGGAACATGATATGTGTGGTTCACCTATGTGATAATATGATATGTGTGGTTCACCTATGTGATATTATGATATTATAGACCTTATCATGACATATCATAGTGACTATTTGAAGATTTCCAATACTTCAAGGAAGAATTTATGACTCATCCAACTAAGATCAAGTAACCATTAAGTAATTCATGGGAGATAATAACTAGACACCATAACCATACCATACAACTACATAAATTCAACTATCATCAACGTTTTAACATTATGGCTATCCTCAACTTTTTAACATCATAACCATACCATACACTACCTAAATTCCATACACTAACATCATAACACTAACATTATAACATCATAACATCATAGCCATACCACTAACATCATAACATCATACATGTGTTTCTACTTCTAAGTCATGCATGCATGCGAACTTCCACTTGTGATCCATGTTTAGCCCTATTCATTTTGTTTCATGTATGTGCATAACATACTTATGTGGCCTTTTGGTTTCTACTTAAATGATATTAACCAATATAATGATCTAAACCTAAAGATACTAACATCATACCATACTAACATCATACCATACTAACATATCATACCATACTAATATACCATACCATACCCTACAATAATAACATACCATACCATATTAATATACCATGCCATATCATACCCTACAATACCCTATGATACTGACATCATACCATACTAACATACCATACCATACTATTATACCATACCATATCATACCCTACAATACCCTATGATACTAACATCATACCATACTAACATACCATACCATACTAATATGCCATACCATACCCTACAATACTAACATACCATAACATACTAACATCATACCATACTCACATACCATACAATACCCTACAATACCCTATAGTACTAACATCATATTATACTAACATACCATACCATACTAATATACCATACCATACCCTACAATACTAACATACCATACTATACATAGCATTCAATTTGTAGTTCATGAAACCGTAGTTGGTTTTTAATTTGTACATGTACATGTGTTTCTAGTTCCATCTCATAACTTGTAAAGAGGTCATAAAACCCTAGTTCCATCTCATAACTTCTCAAGCCTAGTTATAACATGCAATTGTATTTCATGAAACCCTATTTGGTTTTCAATTTGTACATGTACCTGTGTTTCTAGTTCCATCTCATAACTTGTAAAGAGTTCATAAATCCCTATTTTCATCTCATAACTTCTCAACCCTAGTTATAGCATGCAATTGTGGTTCATGAAACCCTATTTGGTTTTCAATTTGTACATGTACATGTGTTTCTAGTTCCATCTCATAACTTGTAAAGAGTTCATAAATCCCTATTTCCATCTCATAACTTCTCAACCCTAGTTATAGCATGCAATTTGTAGTTCATGAAACCCTAGTTGGCTTTAAATTTGTACATGTACATGTGTTTCTACTTCCATTTCATAACTTGTAAAGAGGTCATAAAACCCTAGTTCCATCTCACAACTTCTCAACCCTAGTTATAACATGCAATTGTAGTTCATGAAACCCTAGTTGGTTTTCAATTTGTACATGTACATGTGTTTCTACTTCCATATCATAACTTGTAAAGAGGTCACAAAACCCTAGTTATAGCATGCAATTTGTAGTACATGAAACCCTAGTTGGTTTTCAATTTGTACATGTACATGTGTTTCTATTTCCATCTCATAACTTGTCAAGAGGTCACAAAACCCTAGTTCCATCTCATAACTTCTCAACCCTAGTTATAGCATGCAAATGTAGTTCATGAAACCCTAGTTGGTTTTCAATTTGTACATGTACATGTGCTTCTAGTTCCATCTCATAACTTGTAAAGAGTTCAAAAATCCCTATTTCCATATCATAACTTATCTACCCTAGTTATAGCATGCTATTGTAGTTCATGAAACCCTAGTTGGTTTTCAAATTAAACATGTACATATGTTTCTACTTCCATCTCATAACTTGTAAAGAGGTCACAAAACCCTAGTTCCATATCATAATTTCTCAACCCTAGTTATAGCATGTAATTGTAGTTCATGAAACCTTAATTTGTTTTCAAGTTGTACATGTACATGTGTTTATAGTTCCATCTCATAACTTGTAAAGAGGTCATAAAACCCTAGTTCGATCTCATAACTTCTCAACCCTAGTTATAGCATGAAGTTTGTAGTTCATGAAACCCTAGTTGGTTTTCAATTTGTACATGTACATGTGTTTCTAGTTCCATCTCATAACTTCTCAACCCTAGTTATAGCATGCAATTGCAGTTCATGGAACCCTAGTTGGTTTTCAATTTGTACATGTACATGTGTTTCTACTTCCATCTTATAACTTTTAAAGAGGTCACAAAACCATAGTACCATCTCATAATTTTTCAACCATAGTTATAGCATGCAATTGTAGTTCGTGAAACCCTAGTTGGTTTTCAATTTGTACATGTACATGTGTTTCTACTTCCATCTCATAACTTGCAAAGAGGTCATAAAACCCTAGTTCTGTCTCATAACTTCTCAACCCTAGTTATAACATGCAATTCTAGTTCATGAAACCCTAGTTGGTTTTCAATTTGTACATGTACATGTGTTTCTACTTCCATAACTTGTAAAGAGGTCACAAAACCCTAGTTCCATCTCATAACTTCTCAAAACTAGTTATAGCATGCACTTGTAGTTCATGAAACCCTAGTTGGTTTTCAATTTGTACATGCACATGTGTTTCTAGTTCCATCTCATATTTTGTAAAGAGGTCATAAAACCCTAGTTCCATCTCATAACTTTTCAACCCTAGTTATAACATGCAATTTGTAGTACATGAAACCCTAGTTGGTTTTCAATTTGTACATGTACATGTGTTTCTAGTTCCATCTCATAACTTCTCAACGCTAGTTATAGCATGCAATTGTAGTTCATGAAACCCTAGTTGGTTTTCAATTTGTATATGTACATGTGTTTCTACTTCCATATCATAACTTGTAAAGAGGTCACAAAACTCTAGTTCCATCTCATAACTTGTAAATAGGTCATAAAACCAATCTAATGATATAAACCTAAAGAGGTCATATAAACCTTAGTCCATTTTGCTTGTTATTCATGTACATGTGTTTCAAATTATAAGTCATGCATGCATGTGAACTTCCACTTGTGATCCATGTTCAACCCTATTCATTTTGTTTCATGTATGTGCATAGATTAGGTATATGGCCTTTTGGTTTCTACTTAAATCATACTAACCAATCTAATTTGATCTGCAAACATAAAGAGGTCATAAAACCCTAATTTGTAGTTACATGTCTTAATTTTTGAACCCTAGTTTTATTATGTGGGTTGTTGGCTTATACTTTAGTACGAGAATAATATAGCCTGTGAACCTTACCAACACAAGCACGGTTGAGGGTTTTGCAGAGTTGACCCACCAATGATAGAGTTGCATTGAAGGAAACTGACCAAAACCCTAGTTTACGAAATCAAAGCACAATGAAGTCATTGGGCCTTGAAAACATGAGGGAGAGGGACACCTAGAGGTAATCACATGCCAGGAGACCAACGAAGCTGACGGTTCTTGAATCCGACCTTCGGTTTTTGAGCTATGTATAGTTGAAAGTTGCATGAAAACGTCATTTAGGGACACTTAGTGACTTTCGGTCCGGGAGCAAAAAAACAAACGAAGCAGCAAAATTCCATGTCATTGGCTCAAGTCTATATGAGAAAGGCCAATATGGGAACCCTACCAACACAACCACGGTCAAGGGTTTTCATGCGTTGACCCACAAATTCTAGAGTTGCAAGAGTTCACCCAACAATGTAATTAAATGTACATTAATATAAAAAACATCAACAAAAGTAAATTTCAACAACTCGAGAGCATGTTATTTTTTGATTTTTATTTGTTGGTGTATAAAGACACCGGGTTGTTCTCGGCGCCTCCAATGTGCCATAGGTGGTGTTTGTATCCTAGGAAAATGAAAGGCTAAACATTAGTACTCTCGTACAAAAATAAAGAGAACCCAATGAAAATGTGCAAACATGATTTATAGATAACTCATGTGAGGTTGTACGATCGTGTTTATAGTGTCCAATATCCTCTGAATGCATTATGTCTATGAATGGTTCCATCAATCACATGTTTATTACATTGGGAATAAACTAAGGCTAAATAATTGAAATTGTGCTTCAGCATGCACTTTAAAGGCTAAATAACACACCTGACAATCTAGCCACACTTTATAATCCAGTAACACCTGAAAATGCACTCACTCTAGTAGGCCATCTGGATCATCTCTATTGTCGATGGTGTCCATCAATATTTCGTGCTCTATATGAAGTAGCAAATATTGTACATGTAACCTATTTTTGTTCGAAAGTGTGTGCAACTTGATGTTTATACCAACTACTAGGTTTGTGAAGTGGTATACAATAGCTTATGGTATATAATCCTAATATACATACCCACCCTTCCTTTTCTGTTGTGCTACTAGTGTCAAGTAGTCCCATTTTATAACCATCGAGCCAATTGGGAATTCAATATTTTCATCATTTATAACAGGTTCGAAAATGGTTTGTTTCCCCTTTAAGCAACGTGCCAACCAATAGTCACAACCCCATTCATTGTTTTTTGGGGCAACCATTGCATATATATATGACATGTGAAAGGAAATAGGTTGAGTTAACAGCACATAAATTAAATTTCTAATTTAGGTACTACTAATTTACTTTTTTGTACCTGCTTGTATGATATCCGATATGTGATCATAGTCTGTAGAAATGTGTGTCTGATCATCTTCCAAATTGTCTATTTCATTAACCCCCTTGAAATCAGTGCTAAGTGTCACTCGATCCCATGTATCAACTGTATTTGTATACTCACAATCATCCCATTCATCGATGCTATAGGAATTGCAGAATTGAAGCCTTCAATCTTCTCCAAATTTGTAGGGCCGAGTTGTCTGAGCTTCTAATTGAATGAAACTTTCGGGTTCCATGCACTGTGTTCACTCAACGTGTTTGGGATCAGTCCATATTGGTCACCTCGCATAATATTCTTCGTGCTAGGTGTTTCCTTGTCACTTGTTCTCCCATGACAGATGCACACCATTTCACTCTAGATGTAGCATCTCGAAAGCGAGCACCTGTAAACTTCATCTCTTACCTTCGAAGGGTAGTTTTTATGCATGCACCAGCACCATCCTGCTCTCCTTTTCCATGACCAGTTCCAAAGTAGTTCCATATATGTGGCACCTTGTATTTTATGTGCAACAAACACAGCCATTGAAATACACACGCATTCTTGAACTGTCCAGCACAACCATCTAACCAAATGAAATGATGATAAAATTTAATATCCATAGCTATCACATGATCATAGAATAATTTAAGGCAATGCTGCATGTAATGGATGTCATGGGTTTGGTCGTCACTTATGTAGAAGTGACTTTCTTTCAGTATCACACGTTTCTGTTCATTGCTATCTAGCCCATGTAGATACGTGATATGGACCATTATGCTCACCTGCTCTAAGTGATAATATTTACTTTATATATCATTTTGTGGTTGTAGGGTGTAATTTTCCACAAAGTCAGCCACTGATAGTATTGTTCCAAGAGGGAAGGTGTCTTGGCATATTTTGAATTGCTTATCTTGCCACCGTGCCATATAGACATGTTGAATGTATTGTTGGATCTTTCCACGAAACTCTGAAATAAAATCACATACTTGCACCTGGTGTAAAAAGATAAACAATGTTAAAAAAAACATAAAAATATGTACATGTAGTCACCAACTTAATGTACATGAAGTCACATGTGAAGTCACCAATTTAATCTTCCTACTTTGTTTTCCATCATGTAGATGATATGTCTCATATTGATAGTTCTGCTTCTTGACAATTACATTCCTGAATGATTGATCTTCACTCTCATGGATGCAATCAGACAATAATGATAGCCCTCCATAAATGTTGCCTCAGACACATCATGCTATGGATGACATCTCTAGATGACATTGGCGGTATTGTACTTGGGCATTCCTATACATGGTTAGCATGCAAAAAATGACGTATATGTGCAAATGTATGATAATATAGATCAAAATCTATATGTAGTATCTACAACAACAAGTGTTCCAGATGGTATTGATTCTAACATACCAAGGCTTGCATTTTTCAAAAGATATTTTCCCGAGCCTTAGCTCTGCATGGGAAACTTTAAACATATCGAACATTGGAGTTTGTGTCAGGTCAAGATAATGATTAACATGAGGTTCATTGTTCATAGAACCCCTACAATGTTTTAACACATCCTTTGTGTTAGAAGAAGGCCTAGTGTTATCGTGCCAAAACATGTGCACTAGTCCCTTCACTGCTTCGACTAACTTCATGTATTTGCGGGGAAACCTACCACTAAATTTCCATAATGTTTCCATTTGTCCCTCTACATCAAGGTCGTCTCTTCTTACTGGATATTTTTTAAGTGTCTTTGGATGTAAAGGCACAATTTGTGATGTGCATTTAAGTAAATGACGTTGTCTTGTGGATCAACATACAATTGATTCATCCAATATGCAGCAACCCACATTATAGTCCTATGAATGAGTTTTTTTACCAATCGATGTGAATGCAACAACAAGAGATTTAACAATGTGATTACTTGATTCAATATTCTTCAATGTTCTTATGCCTAAATTTCTTCTAACAGTTGCCATATTTCTAGATTTAAGCAAAGCTAAAAACAATTGGCATTTACTGGCTTCAGATTTGTTATCAAAATATTGTTTCATTATTTGAGAACAATGACGAAGGATAGTGCGTTTAACCACCTTACCTTCCATGGAATGCAATTCACTTTCGTCCACTTGTATGCGTTTAGGATTTCTCTTTCATTTTGATGCGACATTTCTTTCTATTTGAAATGCTGGAATGACGTTTACATCCGCTACAGGCTGACAACTTTGATTAGAAGATTGAACCACCTGGCATGGTTGTTGCTGAGTCGCATTTGCATTAGGAGTAACATAATTATTGAACTCTTCACAAAATTGTTCGTTTAATAATGGATCAATAATATCATCTCCCCTATAACAAGCTTCCCTTAATGTTGCAATATCTTCCTCATCAGGTATCTGTTGAGCAGGAATGGGAACTATTTGCTCATCCAATGAATGCCGACGATTTCTTGAATCTTACCTCTTTTTTTCTTTTTTATTTTCAGCTTCTTCTGGTGTAAGCACCTTCCTCGCTGACTTTCGACCTCTATTACATACATTCCCCATTGAAATCCACCCAAACTTGTACAAAACCTATGGATTTGTGTAAGTAATGATTAAATTGCAGGTTGAACAGTTCTCTGTGCGCGGGTTCAGAAGAATTATGTCTTTTTCTACCGTAAACTTGGCCCACAACACGCAACCCAACATTTTTTTATATAACACATATCGCATATGTGATATAACGTATGTCCGTTTAATCGCATATGCCCTATATCGCATATGCGATATGGATACACTGCTTTTTACTTAACGAGCAGTTTGTATTACGTGATCGCCAAATCACATATGTGATATATCGCATATCAAATATTAAACCTGACTTATCCATGCTTAGATATTAGTTACCCATTCATGGGCTACCACTTATATATATATATATTGTTTATTTCTAATTTTGAACGACTGCCATAGAATCAATCTCTACAGTCCTAGTGCATGGATGAAAAAACATAGGTGGTAGTCCACCCCAAATCTCATAAAAAAATATCTATGGACTTAAATATGTTAAAAGTCTATAACCTTATAATGGACCCCATACCAATGGTTAAGACCTTCAGACCTACCCTTGGACCATGGTAGTGTCTATAGAACTATCTATTGTCTGGAAATATTCATAATGGTTCCTATATGACCATGGTCAATGCCTCATAAACAATCTTCAATGCATAAAGTAGACTAATGGCACATATATCCCATATTAAGGATAAATATCCCCTTTAAAGGGCATGTGTAGTGGTTTAAGACTTGTTTATGTTACACTATTGTCCCATTACCATGGTTAAGACCCTGAGACCCATCCTTAGTGCATAAAACCTCATAATGACACCCATATCTCACTAAAGGCCAAATATTCCATTTATAAGGCATGTGTGTTGATTTAGGGACTTATGGGCCAAGTGTAATTTTTTCCTTCAAATGTATGTTTTAATTATTTATTATTATTTTTCTAAATGACACACATTAGTTTTAAAAAATAGATACATCGATTGTTTTTTATATAACTTTTGATTGCCTTCACCATTTGCCAAGAAAACTATATGGTGCACTATAAGGGAACAAGCTCTACCATATTATATATAGAAATCAAATATTTCATTAATTTTTGCCTCTAAAGTGTTGCACCCCACACAAAACGTTTTCATTTCGAGCTTTTATGACTTCAATAATTAATAAAAAAAAGAAAATTCATGAAAAATTATGAATAAATAGTGTTGCACTAGGCCCATATGTCTTTTACATGTCTCCAAGATTTTATCCAAAATTGACATCATTTACCTCATACCCGCACAAACATATATGTTATGATGTGATGAAATTTTGAAAACCCAATTTCACGGAAACTAATTTTATAATCATTTACACACATTCTTTTTGCATAAATGTTATATATTATGAAAGCTGATTCAATTACCCATCTTTTGTTTTTTTACTTCATCTTCAAATACATTAGGGAAGTACCCCTAATTCTCACCTAAAGTTAGAGGTTCCAGGTTTTTCTAGTATTATGTGGCATTTAAAGTGCCTTTAAAGGAGTCCATGATTGTGCATTTGCCCATAGCCATAAATTGAAATGAGCATTCTAACATTCTAAATGATCTCACTCATCTATAATACCTAAAATAAAATAACCTTCCACTCTAAAATTTTGCATATACTCTATTTAAAATCTCAATTGATTAATACCTTGAATTCACACGTAAAGAACAAAAAAACTCTTAAAAATAATCAATTTTTTTTTTATAGCCCTAGGTGCCCCATACCCGCTGCAAGACATGGGACACAAGTAAACCCAAGTGCGATTGATCTCGTGACCTCCAATTTACAACAAGTGACTTCATAACAATGGAACCGCCAATGAACCACACCCATGCGGATAACAATAAAACGATGTTAATATACACCAAAAGTTCAATTTCATCACATTCTTATTGCTTACAAAAACAAAAACAAAAACAAAAAATAATAAAAAGCAAACAATTTGCGTTTAAAGAATACATTGAACAATACCTGACTTCATTTAAAAACTCAATTGATTAATGCCTTGAATTCACACGTAAAGAACCCAAAAACACACTTTTAAAAACAATCAACAATAAAACGATGTTAATATGCACCAAATTTTCATCACATTCTTATTGCTTACAAAAACCAAAAAACAAATAATAAAAGGCAAACTATTTGCGTTAAAGAATCAATACATTGAACAATACCCGTAACAAACCATAGACCAAAACGTCCAAAAATGCGATGGCATACAAAGCGATGAGGTCCACCCGCTACCCTCCCCGAGGCTCCATAACATGAAGATGACATCAACGGAAGGGACCCAATTAGGCGAAAGATAAAAATAATTTTCAACAAAAATACATTCAATAAAATAACTTTACCCCAAACTACAGAACGGTCATGTTAATTCTCTGAGTGCAGAATTTGCGAGTCCACTTAGATTAAATAAGTGTATTTTTGCACATGAAAACACAGATTCCAGTGCTGGACGGATTCGAAACGACTCACGGTTTTGCCCACTATTCGATTCCCGGAGTGCCGAAGGCATGCTTTGCCTGCCAGCGTTTACAACTGACAAGTCCCAACTTCGGGTCCCATCCATATTATTGCCCCTCACACAATTTTCCCAAGTTCCAACTTCTATTGCCACACAATTTTCCCTAGTCCCAACTTCTATTGTCACACATTTACCCCCCTCTTATCTCAACCTGCTTTCCCTTGTCAATATATATCTCCATTCCTTACAAACTATTCCCAGAAAACCGCCATGCGCCAGACTCTGAGTTAGTTTCAGCTGAACAAAGAATTGAAAGGCAAGAACTGCAAGGAGATGGCGAGATGGGCGCCATTGGCTTTAATTATGTGCTGTATGTTGGGTATATTTGGCGCAGGGACGTCTAGCATTAACGGTCCCATAAAGACAATAGTGATTCTTGTCATGGAGAATCGATCTTTCGACCACATGTTGGGATGGATGAAGCGCCTCAATCCACAAATCGACGGTGTCACCGGACAGGAGTCGAACCCGGTATCCACGAGGGATCCCAACTCTGCCAAGGTCTTCTTTCAGAACATGGCAGAGTATGTGGATCCGGATCCGGGGCACTCGTTTCAGGCGATACGAGAGCAGATCTTCGGCTCTAATGACACCTCTGCGAATCCTGCTCCCATGAACGGATTCGCCCAGCAGGCGATTTCATTGGGGGGTCCTAATATGTCTCAGACAGTTATGAATGGCTTCAGGCCTGAGGTAGTTCCCGTATATAGCACTCTTGTAAATGAGTTCGCGGTATTCGATCGCTGGTTTGCTTCGGTCCCTGCTTCGACTCAACCGAACAGACTGTACGTTCATTCTGCGACCTCCCATGGAGCCACTAGCAATATCCCCAAGCTTTTGGTAAATGGATACCCACAAAAAACCATCTTTGAATCTATAGAAGAGTCGGGTTTGTCGTTTGGGATTTATTATCAGAACATCCCTGCGACTCTATTCTACAGAAATCTCCGAAAACTCAAGTATATCGGCAATTTCCACTCCTATTCCGCAGAATTCAAGCTCCATGCGAGGGAAGGGAAGCTCCCCAATTACGTGGTTGTGGAGCAGCGCTACATGGACACCAAGCTCTTTCCCGCCAACGATGACCATCCTTCGCACGATGTAGCCAAGGGCCAGAAATTCGTGAAGGAGGTGTATGAGACGCTCAGATCCAGTCCTCAGTGGAATGAGACCTTGTTCCTCGTAACTTATGATGAGCACGGCGGATTCTTCGACCACGTTGCCACGCCTGTGAAGGACGTCCCTAGCCCCGATGACATTGTCGGCCCCGACCCCTTCTTTTTCAAATTCGACAGGTTAGGGGTTCGAGTGCCCACTATCATGATTTCGCCATGGATTGACAAAGGAACAGGTTTCGTCTCTCTCTCACATCTCTTTTCCCTTTTCCATTTGTTCTTGATAATCTTGATCAAAGGTCTACATCCATGATTCGATTCCATTTCACATAATTGACTATTATATGGTGAAAAATGTTGTTGCTGCAGTGGTACATGGGCCTAATGGACCGTATCCTTCGTCTGAGTTTGAGCATTCATCCATATCTGCAACAGTCAAGAAGTTATTCAATCTCAAATCCAACTTCCTGACCAAGAGAGACGCGTGGGCTGGGACTTTTGAAGGTGTTGTACAGAAGCGCAGCAGCCCAAGAACGGACTGCCCAGGTACTCCTGTAGCTAATTGTTAATCGAATTAGTCTTCGTGACAGCTTTTAATCAAAGTTAGAACTGTGATGCCTGTTACAGTTTTAATTAGGCTTGGGCTTGGTTACAGTAGAATTATTATAATTTGTGGTTTTGGATTTATTTTCAGAGACACTAGCGGAGCCTCCAAAGATAAGGCAGAGCGGAGCCAACGAGGAAGCGAAGATAAGCGAGTTTCAGGAGGAACTGGTGCAGTTGGCAGCTATATTGAAGGGAGATGATATTCTGAAGAGTTATCCAGAGGAAATAGGAAAGAAAATGAACGTGAGGGAGGCCAACAAATACATGGAGGATTCTGTGAAGCGTTTCTTTGAGGCAAGTCGATTGGCTAAAACGCTTGGAGCCGAGGACGATGAGATAGTAAAGATGAGACCTTCTCTCACCACCAGATCCACCAGTGGACCAACCTCCAAGACAACACGCCCATAATTCAATAACTTTAATCCTGGTTGTGCTACATTATATATATATATATATATATAGATTCTGATTGTATGGCATATAAAACAGGTGAATGTAACTACTATGCCCTTAGGATATGAAAATAAGTGGCCTTTTTATTCATCCGGTTTTCTTTAAAATGTAACAGTTCCCTCATACGGAGGGAATTTTATACAGTCATGAAGGCTACAATATTATACAAAGGATATCTTATTTCTTGGCTTGCTGTGACTACAACATATGAAAATTTTCAATTCTTTACGAGGCACCCATGTCGAAACTAACAGATGATCTGAAAGTAAATCTGTGTTAATATAGTACTGGTTTTGATAAATGAATTATAATTAATTCAAATATCATCGATAAAAGCAAATCTGTGTTTATATAGTAGTGTTTTTGATAATGAATTATAATTAAATCAAATTTCATCGATAAATTTTTGAAAATATCTATTCAATATTTTTACGGGACAATATTGAGAAGATGGTGTATTAGAAATTAAAGATCATAAATGTGGAGTTATGAAATGCGCAACAAGGTCGTCGTAGAGATGATAAAGAAATTGACAATAAAGTGGCTGTAGGCATGACTTGATAAAAGAAAGTATCGTCCATTTAAGAAATCGTTGACAATTGTTACATGGCAGCTGGTTCAATTAGTACTGTATGTCGAAATGAACTAAATGTGAAATGATCAAAATAAACTAAATGTGAAATGATCAAAAGGACCCTGTAGAAATGCGTGGATCCTTCCGGCACCGAAATACCAACAATTAGAAGCACTACCGACTTCAACAGAGAGTACAAGTTACCATTCTGCATGTAAAAGGCTTGAAAGGAAAGGAGGATGCAGCAAAATATTCCAATTTAAATGGGTATTAGGATGGATAATTAAGCCCATAGGGATTTAGATTAGGTGTTTAGTATTATTATGGTG
Source organism: Pseudotsuga menziesii (assembly GCA_001517045.1). Classification (NCBI taxonomy): domain Eukaryota; kingdom Viridiplantae; phylum Streptophyta; class Pinopsida; order Pinales; family Pinaceae; genus Pseudotsuga; species Pseudotsuga menziesii. The sequence continues at coordinate 28,351 of LPNX010886679.1, forward strand.
TTTTTTTAGTAAATCAATAAGAGTAATTTTATTGTAACAAGTGTATAACTAAGATTTATTTCATAGTGATGGTGTATTGTTATGCTTAAATGCATTTAGATTAAGTTTTAAATAAGTTTTATTTAAGTGGTGGTTAAAAGGTAGCAATAATAGTTATTATGATTATGATTAAGATTAAATAGTATAGCTTTAATGTTTATATCAATCAATTTAATATTTATTGGGCAATTAATTTAATGTTCAGTCTTTATTTAACAACCAATCATCTTCACTAAAATAAATGATTAATAACTATATTTTAGTTATAATTATTTTATAAAAAACTAATTAATTTAATTATTCCATAAAACACTAGTTGAGTTTAAAAAGTTAATATTTATTATTTATATTACACTTTGTAAATTTTATCGTCCATACGTGAAAAAGAATAAATAAAACATCAACAAGTAAAGTATAAATAGAGCATCAAGAAGAAGTTTATTCATAGTTCGTTACACGAGACTTGTTAGTTAATATTTCATGTTTATAATTTCGAATTCACAACAGACGAGAAATTACACTTGTTAAAAGTGTGTTTAATCAACAAAATACATCCGTTAAAAGTATTTTATTCACCAAGATACATTCCATGGGATGAGTATTATCAATCTGTTTTCGTAAAGATGATACACAAATCAAATTATCATAAATTTATTAACAATTTAAAACAGTTAAAGGTATCTAGTAAAAGAGGGAGTGTTTTTTTTTTAAATTTCAAATCACGATTTAAACTTAAGTTTAAAATTATTTAAGTGTAAGTTTAAGATTATGTAAGTGTCAAGATGTGATAGTTATAATTTATTAATATTTGTAATTTATAAATATTGAAATGATGTACCACCCGATATTATAATTTTATTAACAAGTTTCAAAAGTTAGTTAGGTCATAGAAGTGGGAGTGTTTTTTTTTTCAAAACATGAATTAAATGTAAATTTAAGATTAGGTAAGTGTTCGGATGTAATTATTATAATTTATCAATATTTTTTTAATTGTTATAAATAGATTGAAATATGAATATAGTAGATTGATCTTGTTTTTATATAGTGGTTTGATTGTTTATTAGTATTAATTTACACTAAAAATAAAAATAAAAACATATTTTTAGTATACTTTTTAATGTTGTTGTTAAAATGGTTGTGTTTAAGGTTTTTGAGCTTTTAACTTTATTAGGAAAATCAAAATGCAACCAATTTTACAATAAAATGGGAAATGTTTGTTGAAGCACAACCAATATTTACAAAGGAACTTCATATATTTGGCTATAGGAACAAACTTGATGAAGTCATGGGTTTGATTGGAGTGCATGTCGTAACACTTTGTTGCTTCATATTGCTAGATGTAAAACATAAAAAAATTGAGACAAGTTAAATTGATCATTTGACAATGTCACATCCTTTATACACAATGAGCATTCTTTCATTCAAAATTTGAGGTTTTCTTTGGGAGGTCATCTTGGGTTTTCCTTCATATAATTTTTTGTTGTTTTTTTTGGGGAAGAGTTGTTTTCTATGTATTTTTCTAGAGTTTGTATAGTGGTTTTGATCCATTTTTGTTTTCTTTTATTTACTTTCTATGTTTTTCTTAAGAGAGTGTCACTATTCTTTTCCAAACACTTCCCATTTATATAGTTGTATATTTGTAATCCAAGAAGATCCGAAGTTGTAAACTTATGTAAGTCCATCCTTCTTTACACAATTGCGATAGTTATTCTTCAAAAATGTAGGATCTCTTCCAATTGTTGTAGATGCTTTTCATCCTTCTATTACATTTTGAATATAACAAATTTAAGAGAGCTTACCTAGTTCCAATTGTTGTAGATGATTTTCATCCTTCTATTATATTTTGAATATAAAAAAATTTAAGAGAGCTTACCTTTCCCTCTGAGATAAGGTTTTTTGGGATCAAAGATTGCTCGTGTTCTTGATGTTATTTTCAAGTACCATTTACGAACATGAACTTTACCTAATAAAAATTGATATTATTTGTATTAACACTTTTTACAAAGTTAATTAAATGTGATAAAGAACTTTATTTTCCCTTATAAATTTGATATGGGTATATAGGTATGAGTAGAATTTTACTATGATTCAAATTTGTAGCATGGTTAAATCCTTATTGATTTGACCTTTCACTTGAATCCATATTGAACCAATCTCAATCATAGTCAATCATGACAAACCAAATTCATCCATGATTAAGTAAAGTCAATTATAGTTAACCATGATAAACCAAACTCAACCATATTCTACGATGGTCAACCACATTGAAACACAATCAACCATGTCCAACCATGTCCAACCATCATCAAACATGGTCAAGAATAGTTAATGCGGCTAACCAAAATCAACCATAATCACTCATAGTAAAAAATGGTAACCAAAGTCAATGATGATTAACAACTATAATCAAACATAGTAAATCATTGTCAAATATTATAGTTATTTTAATATTATTGATATTCATATTATTATAATTAGTGTAATTACTAATGATTATTTTTGCTACCTTTTAAAAGTATTCACTATTATGAAATTTTTAATAAAATATAAAACTATTAAATTTTCACATTATGTTTTATTAAATATAATATAAATATAAATTTTAGTGAATGATACACGTTATTATTTTCTTTTTATTTTCATCACATTTTTGAATCAAGAAGCGCATTCTACAACTCAATAGGAGGAGATGTGTAAGTCCTTTCGTGCTCATCCTAGAGCTATATAAGATTACAAATTACAAATTAAAACCATAAACATTTTGTTCACATTTCCTCAACATTTCCAATCTAAATGAGGGGTTTGCAGTTAGAGAGATTTGATCCCTTTTGGAGCTTGGTAGATCCTTTTTAAGATGCATCTTTGTTGGTAACATAAAAGTAGTAGTAGTAATAGCAGTAGGAGCAACTAAGAGAATGTTTGTGTTTTAACCACTTATACTATGAAACGAGAACTATATACTATGAACGAGAACTCTACCCATAAAAACGATGATTTTTGCAAAAAAAACACCAAAAACACGCCCCAAATA